>SJYQ01000582.1:889203-936473 GCA_006410935.1 Redunca redunca | reverse complement strand
GACTATACAGCAAAATAAATAAGAAAGGAATCAAGATATGTATACAAAAAGAGAAATTAAACAAAAAACTTTAATATAAAAATTGATTAGCAACAACAGTAAAAGACATAAATAATAGAAAACAAATGAGAGAAATATTTCCTTAATAATAGTTATATTAAACATAAATACATTCTCCCCTTAAAAGAAGCTGACAAAACCAACAAACAAACAAACATAATTGAACTATTGCTATCTACAAGACATCTACTTAAGAATGAAATATGAATGCTTTGGAAATAAAATATGGAGAATAATGTTATATGCAGATAAAATGCATCTGTATATTTAAAGCAACACTTTTATGTGACAAAGTGATAGAATGAATCCATTTTGAACATACAATTATGAAATTGTGTTGTTGTTTAGTTGTTAAGTCACATCCGACTCTTTGCAACGCCATGGATTGTAGTAGGCAAGGCTCCCCTGTCCTTCACTATCTCCCAGAGTTTGCTCAAATTCATGTCCATTGAGTTGGTGATGCTATCTAATTATCCCATCCTCTAACACCCACTTCTCTTTTTTGCCTTCAATCTTTTCCAGCATCAGGGTCTTTTCCAATGAGTTGGCTCTTTGCATTAGATGGCTGAAGTACTGGAGCTTCATCGTCGGCATCAGTCCTTCCAATAAATATTTAGGGTTGATTTCCTTTAGGATTGACTGGTTTGATCTCTTTGCAGTACAAAGGAATCTCAAGAGTCTTCTCCAGCACCACAATTTGAAAGCATCAGTTCTTTGGCGTTCAGCCTTCTTCATGATCCAACTCTCACATCCATACATGACTACTAGAAAAACCATAGCTTTGACTAGACGGACCTTTGTTGGCAAACCAGTCTCTGCTTTTTAACATGCTGTCTAGTTTTGTCATAGCTTTCTTTCCAAGGAGAAAGCTTCTTTAATTTCATGGCTGTAGTCACCATTCACAGTGATTTTGGAGCCCAAGAAAATAAAATCTGCCACTTTTTCCACTCTTTCCCCATCTATTTGCTATGAAGTGACGGGACTAGATGCTGTGCTCTTCATTTTTTTTTTGAATGTTGAGTTTTAAGTCAGCTACTTCACTCTCTTTCACCCTCATCAAGAGGCTCTTTAGTTCCTTTTCAATTTCTGCCATGAGAGTGGTATCATCTGCATATCTGAGATTGTTAATATTCCTCCTAGCAATCTTGATTCCAGCTTGGGATTCATTCAGCCTTGCATCAGCATTATGTAATCTGCATATAAGTTAAACAAGCAGGGTAACAATATACAACCTTGTTGTACTCTTTTCCCAATTTGGAATTAGTCTGTTGTTCCATGTCTGGTTCTAAGTGTTGCTTTTTGACCCACATACAGGTTTCTCAGGAGACAGGTAAGGTGGTCTGGTATTCACATCTCTTTAAGAATTTTCTCCACAATTTGTTGTGATCCACACAGTCAAAGGCTTTAGTGTAGTCAGTGAAGCAGAAGTAGATTTTTTTTTTTTGTAATTCCCTTGCTTTCTGCATGACCCCCACAAATGTTGGCAATTTGATCTCTGGTTCCTCTTACTTTTCTAAATCCAAATTGAACATCTGGAAATTCTCCATTCATGTACTACTGAAGCCTAGCTTGAAGGATTTTGAGCATACCCTTGCTAACATGTGTAATGAGCACAATTGTACAGTAGTTTGAACATTCTTTGGCATTTCCCTTCTTTGGAATTGGAATGAAAACTGACATTTTTCAGTCCTGTGGCCACTGCTGAGTTTTCCAAATTTGCTGGCATATTGAGGGTAGTACTTTAACATTATCATATTTTAGAATTTGAAATGGATCAGCTGAATTCCATCACCTTCACTAGGCTTTATTTGTAGTAATGCTTCCTAAGGCCCACTTGACTTGATACTCCAGGATGTGTGGCTCTAGGTGAGTGACCACGCCATTGTGGTTATCTGGGCCATTAAGACCTTTTTTGTAGAGTTCTTCAGTGTATGCGTGTGCCTCTTCTACATCTAACAACACAGTCTCCAAATATATGAAATAAAAATTGATGGAATTGAAAGGATAAATAGATTTTTAAAAATAATAATAGTTGGGACTTTGAGATCCCACTTTCAGTAATGGAGAAAAGAAATAGAATAGCAACTAGAATATAAAGAACTTGAAATACACTATAAACTAAGAAGATTTTTTTATACATATATGGAACATTCTGTCAAACAACAGAAATTTACATATTCTTCTCAAGTACACATGAAACATTACCTATGATAGATCTCATATTGTCAAAAAACAAGTATCAATAAATAATAAAAGACTAAATATGCAAAGTTCCTTTGCCAACCACATTGGAAACAGTTAGAAGTTGGTAACAGAAGGAAACCTGGAGCATTTACAAATCTGTGGAAAATAATTTTAAAATGTAAAAATCGCTCAAACAACCAAAGCATCAAAGAAGAAATCACAAAGGAAATTAGATATGAGTGAAAACAAACATACCAAACTTTATGGGATGCAGTGAAAGCATTGCTTACAGAAAAATTTATAGGTATAAATGTTATATTAATAAAGGAAGATACCAAATCTGTAGCCTAATTTTGCAACCAAAGGAACTAGCAAGCAGAATAAAAGAAAGATGGAGATCAATGAAACAGAGAATATAAAAACTACAGAAATATCAGTACAACCAAAATTAGTTCTTTGAAAAGATCAAAATATTGATTGTTCTTACCTAGACTGACCAAGAATAAAAGAGATATAACTCAAAATACTAGAATCAGAAGCAAAACTGGGGACATTACTGATCACCTTACTTAAAGAAAAGTATTTTTAGATAGTACTGTGAAAAACTATATACCAATAAATTAGCCAACATGAAACAGGCTTGTTCCTGAACCAAAACAAATATTGAAACTGACTAAAAAATTAGAAACTGAATAAATATAAGAGCCTGAAAAAATAAAAAACCTCCCAACCAAGAAAAATCCAGAGTGAGATGACTCACTGGTTAATTCTACAAAACATTTAAAGAAGAATTACCAATTCTGCTCAAAATCTAACAAAAAAAATATGAGAGAACACTTCCTAACTCATTAACGTGATAATGAAGCGATTACAAGAAGCCATTATTGAAGGCATTACAAGAAAGCAAATCTCTTTATCTTTTCAGGATCTTTATGAATATAAATGTAAAAGTCCTCAATTAAATACTAGCAAATAAAATCCAGCAACATATTAAAAGGACTATATATACTATGACCAAGTAGAACTTATTATAATACGAAAGGGTAGTTCATAGTATGAAAAATAATCAGTGCAGAATGAAGGAATGAAAAACAGGCATGGTCATCTCCACTGATGCAGAAGAGTCATTTCAACCTAAGAATTTCATGATACATAGTTTTTTTTTTTTTTTTTAAGTAGAAAAGCAGACAACTAGGAATAAAGAGAATTTCTCAACGTGACTGAATGTTTATGAAAAATCCACTGTTACTCAATGGTGAAAACCTGAAGGCTTTCCTCAGAAGACTAAGAAGAAGACAAGGATGAATACTTTTACCTCTGATATACAGCATTGCACTGGGGTTTCCATCTAAACCAGTCAGATTAGAAAAAGAAAGAAAGGCATTCCAATTGGAAAGGAAGATGTAAAACTACCTTTATTTTCAGATAACATGATCTTATATATGAAAACTACTAAGAAATCCATGAAAGACTACTAGAATTATTAAGTAAATCCAACAAGGTACCGGATAGAAGGTCAACATACATAAATCAGTTGTATTTATGTACATTAGCGATGAACAATAAATTTCTGAAAATAAGTTTTAAAATCAGTTCCTTTTACAATAGCATCACAAAGAATTAAACCCTTAAGAATAAAATTAACCTAGGAGGTATAAAACTTAAACACAAAAACTGTAACTTCTAAAAGAAATTAAAGATCTAAATAAATAGAAAGATCTTGTATTCATGGATCAGAAGACTTAGGATGGCATACTCTCCCAAAGAGATCTACAGATTCAATTCAATCCCTATCAAAAATTCTAATGCACTTTGTTGAGGAATTAAAAACAAAAATCTGACTAAAATTCATTGGAAACTTAGGGTGATAGATGTATTCACTACCATGTTGGTGGTGATAATACACATGTGTGAAAACGTAAACAGACATAATGCATTTTGCCTCGGTTGTATCTCAATAAATATGCTAAAAGTGAACATATTTTTTCTTTGTGTCCCAAAATGTAGGAATGACCAGATGGGGAATTGACTTGGGTATCAAAACATCATTTTTTATAGGATACTCCTATAATAAAACTCCTGATTTCTTTTAATGCAGTGTTCTGGTTACTTTATCATTCTGTTAAATGCTCTGAAATTTTCAAGGGGATATACCACTCAAATAATTTGTGCTTGACTTAAGTAATATTTTTGACATTTTAACTCTTTCAGTAATGTATTCTGAATACTACACTATAATCAGTAGTTGATATTCAACTAAAGTCTTCAATCCTTTCCTCTACCAGAGTCACTTTGACCGATTTATTTGTACTGTGTTCAGCTTCATTCCTTCTGTTATCCTTCAGGGGCTATGTTAATGAGGGGTGAAATAATCAAAATTAGGAAGAGAGCAATAAAGTTGAAGCAAAGGGGCCTGAAAAGTGCCCATAGTGGTATGTTTTCCTTGAATAATCAATGATTAACTTTGGTCAGAGCAATTGTAAAACATTGTAATAACAGGATAGCACAGGCTGCTTATATGCACTATCAAACTAGCGCGCTTTTTGAAATCTCTTTTGCTATGATAAAACCAGTGTGACTTAGTGTTATTTTTTCTTTATTTTTATATAAATAATCACTAAATCTAAGGCTGTTACTGTATATGGTATTTTGAGTTCTCTGCTAAATATAATTATTTTTTGCTGTTTTATATTGTCTGTGTAATTTGCTGCTATAAGACTCAGCAGTTATCAGAATGAAGTATAAGTGGTAATGATGGTGATTAACTTTCCTGCTTATATATATTGAGGTTTTAGTATCATGCTAAGATACTTTTTGGAGAAGGCAATGGCACCCCACTCCAGTACTCTCGCCTGGAAAATCCCATGGGCGGAGGAGCCTGGTAGGCTGCAGTCCATGGAGTCGCAAAGAGTCGGACATGACTAAGAGACTTCACTTTCACTTTTCACTTTCATGCATTGGAGAAGGAAATGGCAACCCACTCCAGTGTTCTTGCCTGGAGAATCCCAGGGACGGGGGAGCCTGATGAGTTGCCATCTGTGGGGTCGCACAGAGTTGGACACGACTGAGGCGACTTAGCAGCAGCAGCAGCAGCAGGATACTTTTCATGATATTCTTGACTACAAGGAACACATGTTAATTGAACTTATATCCAATTTCAACTAAATTCATTAGTAGAATATTAGCTCATTTAAAGACAAAGAGAAAAAAAGAAAAAATTAGAACCCTTATTATGAAATCATAAAAAATTGTAATTAAAGTCACCTCAGAAGAAAGAAAGATTCCCTCATTCCATGCCACTTTTTAATGCTTTTCTTGGATATTAGAAGAAAATATAGATAATACAGATATCATCTCTATCTATATTTTTCCCAAGATAAAAGACACTTCACTGTCATAACTTTGTCCTATAATATAGACAGAACACATTGCCTCTTTTCATTTTTGTAATTTTCAGAATGACAATCATTTTTGTTCACTTTTGCTTTCCAAACCTCAAGCCTATAATATCTTACATTTTAAAAGGGAAGAAAAGGGCTTACACAAATTATGAGGTGAAAATTGTGTAATATTCTGGGGAAATTAAAAAAAAATACCACAATGTGCTTTTTAATGTTTTCTTTAGCAAAAATATAAAAGCTAGAAGAAATTGTTTCACTTAAAAAAAAATCTTATTTTCCTCAGTACCTTACAGTTTTGGTCAGTAATTCTGACACTGCTTGCTACCCACCTAACTTTAATTCCCCTCCCCCAAATGATTTCCTCCTTCCTAAGAGAAAAAATTTGTTTTCTCTCTTTCCTGGTAGTTCGTGCCTCAGGAGTGACGGGCACAGTCTTTTGCTGTAGGAGTAGGTCCTGGCTTCTCTAAGCTAATCGTGGTGATCCCTTTCTTCTTGTAAGTGAATGGTTAAACTGAAGGTGTATCTATCACTCCAGCTGACAAAAAAAGACAGATTCTACTTCAAAGAGAAATAGAAAAATTAAACCTCTTCTCTAATTTTTCTTTTTCATTTCTGGAAGGGGCACATAGATTTGTCAGAGTGGTCTAGTGTGAGAAAACACCTATGATTCTAAAATGAATACAACCTGGAGCCCTCAGCGTATGTGTGAGCACTGGGTAAAGAAAGTCTAGGTTCTTCCTATGCCTGATCGTCATAAGTTTCCTAACTGTTAAAAGTTTGAACTCTTAATCATTTTTTCTTGCAGCAGAATATATTCTAACTAGTAAGGCACCTACTAAGTATTTTGTTAATTATAATAGTAATACTTACTCCACTAATACTTACTTAGAATTATCTTGTTGAAAAAAAAAAATCACTCTGATGGGAAAAGAAAAATATAAGTCTATATTCCAAATACTTCTGTAAATGTATCTGTATTATTTAATAGATTTTTGCTAAACATTTATCAAACATCCATTTATTGGTAATGAAGTGATTATAAAACAGACACAGGTGCAGTGTTATTGGTGATTAAAACATATGGTAAGGCTGACAAAGCAAAAAGAAAACAGTAGAAGGAAGTTTATCATAGCTGTGAAAGGTGCAGTGAAGGAGCAGTTTCATGTGTTTGGGAAAGCATGTGACCAAGAGTAGGTGGGGTGAAAAGGAAAATGAGGTCAGCTAGACATGCTACATTGAGTACATGTCCTCCAGGGAGTGGAATTGGACATGTGGGATTGGATAATTTCAGATGGAGGGAAAGGGATTCACGAAGGCCTTCAGATCAGAACAAACATGGCATAATCAAGACATTTTAAAACACGCTGGCCAGGTTTTGTTGTTGCTCAGCCACTCAGTCGTGTCCAGCTCTTTGCCACCCAATGGACTGCTGCATGCCAGGTTTCCCTGTCCTCTGTCTCCTGGAGCTTGCTCACACTCATGTCAGTGATGCCATCCAGCCATCTCATCCTCTGTCGTACCCTTCTCCTCCTGCACTCAATCTTTCCCAGCATCAGGGTCTTTTCCAATGAGTCAGCTCTTCGTTATCAGGTAGTCTGGTGGCAATCTAGCTGAGTGAAGTGACAGGGGAATCACATCCTGTGCCTTTAAAAGCAGCGGTCTCTCACGGGATTCAGCTTGCTTTTTCATGAACCCAGGTGGTTCCAGTCATACCTCACTCTGAGAAATGAAACAATTCAATGTTTTTTGTTTTTTTTTACTCAAAGCTATCCTATGAAAGCCTCTAGGTTCTAACAAATATAAAGCAGAAGTGGTTTGATTATAACTTACTGAAATTCAGTGTATGTTTATCTGTGGAACTGCTGCTGAGGGGGAGAGAAACTGAAACAAAGATGAATCAGGGTGAATCTGGCAATTGATATAACAGCTGCCCAAATAAATGCACTTGTTTTTCCTGTTGATGGAACATTGATTTCTTAGGGATTGGATAGAACATGTGAGTAAGTCAAGTACTTCAATTACATAATTTCCAAAATTAAATAATTTCTTTATATATTCAGTATTAGACATACCACATTTATCTTTTTATTGCTATATCAATTTTATTAGGAGTGAACTTTGAATAAAATATTTGATGCCTTAACAAAAATTAATTTAAAAAGTCATTCCGTTGAAGTACTGTCTTTTGACTGGGTTGTTCATTTCAGCTAGAATGTGATAGATACAGGTATTCTATATGTGAGTAGTTACAAATTTGTCTTAAACACATACAAAAATATTTTTAAATGCTTGTATATATTTAGAAGGTAAAACATGTGAAATCAACTGGTTTAAAAGAAAGTAATTTCAGTTGTACTTGCTACAGTAGATAGTTTAATGCTTCAGAGGTAACTTGTTTCTGCTTGATTTTTCAAGAAACCTACCCATGATCAAGATAAAGCAATAGAATGTGTGAGGTCCATTGACTGGAGTATTTCAAAAAGAATTCTTTGGATCTCACATTGTGAAGCTTGGAAAAGACATTTATATATAGCCTCTTATGCAGCATAGTCAGGGGCATCATTTATCAGATGTACAGAGGGGGTTCAAACAAGGTAAATAGTTGAGTAGGATCTTTTAAAAGTCCTATTAACCAAAATAATCAAGTTTGAGAATAGAAATGTGGTGGTAATAAATATTCTTGGTGAATTGAATTAGAGTCATTTTTAACACCATTAGAAGTTATCTATTCAAAATTGTTAATTTGAGGATGAAGTATTTTTTACAGTAAGGAGCCCAGTGGGAAGGGTGACTATAACAATATCTGAGAAACATTTACTGTGAAACGTGGTATCTCAAGAATTGGTGAGAAGGATGAAATATGATTTCTGTGCTCTTGGCCGTCAGAATGAAGCCCCGAAATCTCTAAACTAAGCTTTTCTGAGGTCACATCTGATTACTCTTCAAAAAGCACCTTTTTGTTTGACTTAAAAATCAAAACATTTATATCCCTGTTTCACTGATGCCTGAAATACCAAGATAGTATCTGGGAAATTTTCCATTTTATTAAGTCAGCTAAAAATTAGAAAATTCCAGTATATCTCTTAGAAGCACATTATTAAAGGGCAACTAAAACGAGGTTTTCCTTTTGAGTTCTTATTATCTTATCTTTGGAAATCAGTTTAAGTAATATGAAAAAGTTGTAAGATGCTTTTTTCAAAAAGAGTTGAAAATAATGGGAGAACATGAATTGATAAGAAGAGGTAATATAAATTACTAAATTTTTAAATGAAAGGAGGCATTTATTATAAAATATCCAATAGATAAAAGAGATCAAATTTGTCCTTCAGCTATGAGTAGTAAATCAAACTCTGATGGAAAAATATAATGCATTCTTCTGTAAAATGATCATTTGAAATGGAGAAAGTAGCATGTCTGAAGGCATTAGTTTATTCTTAATTATGTCTGGAATGCAGTCGCTTGGAAAGCTTGCAGTGGTATCAGAGCAATGATATTTTATATATTGTGACAGACTGAACAACCAGCAGGATGCTGAGCAAAACAGTGTAGAAGCAATTTTGCCACTGAACCAATGCAAAATCTGCAGAAATAATTCTTTCTTTAAAATAGTAATTCCCAGCCCCAACTTTTGTTTCCTCTTTAAAGAGACATTTTAATCCTGCTCTTACCTTATCTGATGTAATGAGAATGAAGATGCTCAGGGAGATACATCATTGCTTAGAGAGTTTAAAATTCATAGAAGAGAATGTAGCAAATAGTTGTGATTCCCTTATGAAATGTATTTGTGAAACCATCCGACTAGAGAATTAGATGTTTTCTATATACTTATCAGAGCCATTATAGTTAGGGTTTTAATTTGTAAATTGTAGTGATTTCATCCAGAGAAGGCAATGGCAACCCACTCCAGTACTCTTGCCTGGAAAATCCCGTGGACAGAGGAGCCTGGTAGGCTGCAGTCCATGTGGTCGCTAAGAGTTGGGCACGACTGAGCAACTTCACTTTCACTTTTCACTTTCATACATTTGAGAAGGAAATGGCAACCCACTCCAGTATTCTTTCCTGGAGAATCCCAGGGACAGAGGAGCCTAGTGGGGTGCTGTCTATGGGGTTGCACAGAGTCAGACATGACTGAAGTGACTTAGCAGCAGCAGTGATTTCATCAGAGATGAGTAGAATTACCCCATACCTCAGCCTCTGTGAATGTGTGTGTATATGTGCAATGGGTACATTTAAATTGTTTCTTAAAAGATTCTGAAATCCTTTAAGTCATATATATCTGTGTACTAAATAGTTTAAAGATCTCAGATATTAACCAATAATAACAAAGCTAGTACATTTTTGAAATGGATTCAGCAAGGAAATAACATTTAAAATAACCTAATTTAAATGAGACAAGTCATTTCAAGTGAAAAATATCATAATGTTAACTCTCTAAAATATGAGAACAAGAATTATAACATGAATGGGTTTAATATTGCTTTTTAAAAATGATAGCTGAATATTTGAGTAATTTTAATTATTATGCTTAAAGAAGCATCAATATGTAAAAGATTAGTATCAATGCATCATTAACAAAAAGGCATGACAGAAAAAATCAAGTGCTAATAAATTTTTTAAAAACATTAGCAATGAAACCCAAGTTCCCTAAAATTACCTAATAATACAGGTTTGTTTCATGAATATGCATTAAAATAATTATGATAGGATTGTATTTCTTACATTTTTATTTCATTTATGTTTTAATTTAGCCCCTAAGAGTTCTTTGCTTTAAGAACATTGTTTTATTTTGATTAACATATATATGAAAATGCCCATAAAGCTAAAGCTTAATTGGGTTTTATGTACCCTATTCACTGCATGTAAACCTAGAAATGAGAACAACAAGAATGTATATTAGAGTGGTTTTTAAAGTGTAGAACTCTTCAAGTGTGTACAGTATTTTCACCAAGCTAACTCTAGATGAGGGGGAAGAAAAGTTGTAAACTAGTAGTTTTTCATTAAATTTATCTTAGTTTCTTTTATCAGGCACTGGCCCTTGTTGTAGTGTTCTTGGCATCTTTTCTGTCATGAATAACCTTACACCATTTTCTGTTCTATTTAATTATTCTCTCTGTCTTAAAACATAATCAGCATTAAACCAGCTGTGTGCAACCTTGAAGGAGTACCATTTCAATAAAACATTGATTTTTTTTTTTTTTTAGCACAAGGTGGCTATTAATTTTACGTGAAGCTCTCCCTCCTGACTGTTGTCTACACACCGTATTGGAAGCCCTGTGCCTTTGCTGCTAAGCAGTACTTACACCTAAAATATGCATTATACCAATCTGACACTGTGACTGGCCAAACAACTGTGAATAGCCAACAAAGACACCTTTTGAGGAGAAAGCACCTTTATTATTATGATAGACTTAATCATAGAAATCTAGACTTAATCATAGAAATCTTTTCTAGTAGCACAAGAAACACCAGTTTCTAGAAAGAAAGAGGGAACACTTTTTTCTGCAGATTCCTTCTACTAAGATATAAATAGTCTACATATTAAGATGACCTGAGTGTGAAGCACCCAGTCCTAAGAGGAAAGTGTGATAATTCATTCAGTCAATAGCAAAGTTAGATTTCTGGCATAAAAGGCACTGAACACTCCCCAAAGAAGCACATTAATCATGAACATGTAGCATCTAAGTCTTAATCTTGGCCAGTGATAAAGCATAGGGCTTACGGTAAATGAATTACATGGGTTTTGGCGTGAATTCTAAATATCAGATTTCACACTGGGTGACCCATGCAGCTTTATAGAATTATGAAGTTAAAAAAAAAAATGACGGTATGCCACCATTCTATCCTAGAGAGAATGTCATAAAATCATTGATTATTAATGCTGGAAAGAACCTTGATGATCCCATCCAATTCTTTAATTAACCAATGAACAAACAAACTTTGGGAGCTCAAGTGAATTACTAATATGCAGAGTCTATTTCTTTTTGTAATTTTTTTCTTGTTTTATCACTACTGTTATTTTGAACTTTGGATAAAATTATATATTGTCACAAATGTATAATTTATTGTAATAATATGGCTCTTTATTCCAAAGTGTTAGTTGCTCAGTCATGTCCAACTTTTTTGCAACCTCATGAGCTTCTCTGGTGGCTCAGAGGGTAAAGTGTCTACCTGCAATGTGGGAGACCCGGGTTCGATCCCTGGGTCGGGAAGAGCCCCTGGAGAAGGAAATGGCAACCAACTCCAGTGCTCTTGCCTGGAAATCCCATGGACAGAGAGGCCTGGTAGGCTACAGTCCATGGGGTCACAAAGAGTTGGACACAACTGAACGACTTCACTTTCATTTTTCACTTTCTTTCATGGACTGTAGCCTGCCAGGCTCCTCTGACATGGGATTCTCCAGGCAAGAATACTGGAGTGTGTTGCCATTCCCTTCTCCGGGGGATCTTTTCCCACCCAGGAATTGAATCTGGGTTTCCTGCACTGTGGGTGGATTCTTTACCGCCTAAGCTGCCAGAAAACCAATCATAAATAATATGTCTGTCATAGGAGTAACTCCTAAATCTCTGTCCCTTAACACAAAACAGGTTCATTTTGTTTTCCTTATAGAAAAATTCAGACTTAGATATTTCTTGTCAAGTGACAATATTCATCCCAGTCATTTAGGATCCAAAGTTTGTTTGTTTGACCTTCTAGATTCACTATGGAGCCTTGTCCTTTGCTGTATCATCTGTAACATGCAGGATGTGTGTATGTGGTGGGGTATGGGGGGGTGGTTAGAATGTTGAAGATCAGGGGAATTGTATTAACCAGGCCTGGGAATTGGATGTATCCATTCATTGTGTCACCATACCTGACTGCAAGAGTGTCAGAGTAGCAAATATATTTTTGCTTTCAGTGCCTTGGAAAATAGTCGTTGTCCTTCAGATCCCCCATGAGGACTGAGGTGCTTATTTCTCCAGTTGCTTGAATTGCTGGTAGGGGATAGCTTTCAACTAATTCTTTTCTCTAGAAGTTGCCCTCAAGTGAAGAGATCCGACACAGTAGTTCTTGTCTGATCATCAGAGGCTACCCCTCCTGTGAGTGGTCTGTAAAGACCTGGCCAGCTTGCCACAGGCAGGGCAACTGTTAAGGGCTCTCTCAGTTCAGCATTTTCCTGTGGGATGACTGAGGTTTTTGTAGTGAATTCATAACGGTTTGACTTCTTCCTTTACAGAATCCTACCTCCTCCATTCCTGTGCACGGGTATACAAACTCACTTGTAAATATGCATCCCCAAGTCCGGTTTGGAGGAACTCAATCTCAGACAAAGGTAGCAGGCAAAGCCATCTCTGCATAGCTTGTCTGACTTTTTCATCAACAAATATGTTTACTTGTCTCCCACATATTTGATGCACTAACCCTCAGAGAAAAGCCAACATTTTGTCTTTCTGTTCCATCCATCTTAAAGCTTTTCTGATGATACTCTATCCTTTCCATCAAGGCCAACTATATTTTTCTGGTCCAGACATCAATGAACTGGAAAAGACAAGTTATCTGTCCCTAATACATCAAATACACAGTGAGGTAGAAGGTCCCGAATGACAAAAGAAAATATGGAAACTGGAGGACACAGCATCACAGATACATTTCAGTGTTTGATATCCTACTAGGCATGTTTTCTGAAGACTCTTGCATGATGGAAGTTGATTAGGAAGATTTCTTCATTAGGCTGATTTTGATTTTGGAGACAAAGATCCTTATTCTTTCTATCCGTAGTTCTCCCAGGGCCTTGGCTTCACCATGCACGTAGAGTCTTTCCTGTTATCCTCTGTGATCATGTCTTATGTGAATGAAGTATGTCCTCATTGGGGTCTACATGTGCTTGCAGTTTGCTTACTGGTGCAGTTTTTTTTTTTTTTTAAGGCTTGAAAAGTCACTAGTATTTTTAGATTTTACTCTTAGTTTCTTTGGGTTATATAATTCATGAAAAAAACTTGCTAACCTTCTGATCTATGTGAATCCAATCAGTTCCATTGGTCAATAAGATCACCCAGTTCTTTCCCAAAGGTTTTAAATACCCTTTAGTTTTATATTCTTGTTCAGATTCTTCAACATTATAAGTTATGACAAGATATTAGGTATAGTTCCCTGTGCTATACAGTAGGCCCTTGTTATTTAACTTTTTTAAAAAAATAGTAGTGTGTATTTATTAATCCCAAACTCCTAATTTAGCCTATTTATCCCCTGGGCTCTGGTTATCCCATTTGATAATAACCTTAAGTTTGTTTTCTATGTCTGTGATTCTGTTTCTGTTTTGTAAATAAATTCATTTGCACCATTGTTTTAAATTCCACATATAAGTGATGTATGATATTTGGCTTTTCTCTGTCTGACTTCACTTAATATGATGATCTCTATGTCATCCATGTTGCCACAAATGACATTATTTTGTGCCTTCTCATGGCTGAGTGATATTCCATTGTGTGTGTATGTGTATGTATATATACCACATCTTTATCCATTCATTTGTCAGTGGACATTTAGGCTGTTACTATGTCTTAGCTGTTGTAAGTAGTGCTGCTGTGAACATTGGGGTGCATGTATCTTTTCAAATTAGAGTTTTCTCCAGATATATTCTTAACTGTGGGGTTGCTGGGTCATAAGGCAAATCTGTTTTTAGTTTTTTAAGGAACCTCCAAAGTGTACTTAGTTTTGAGTTTTCTTACTCTTTATTTTTCTCTTTCTCTCTCATCTGTTTAGTTCTTTTAGCTATTTAACTTTCACTGAACTGTTGGTGGTTTTTTCTCCCCATATTTAGCACTTTCTAAAGGAGAGTTGAACTGGAGCCGATCATACAGAGTGAAGTAAGNAAAAAAAAAAAAATAAAATAAAGGAGAGTTGAAAATAGTTGACTTGCCAATCCTTAATGACTTTTGATTTCTGGACATCCTCCAATTCTTTTTAAACTTTGGACCATATCTTTCTAAAAACATTTTAGTAAAGGCAGCTAAAAGTAACCAACGTACCTTTTTATTCTTCATCTTCCCAATCACTTTCTCTAGAACAGTTGTCTCATTATGTATAAAACTTGTCTTCCAAGTTATGGCAGATGCAAATTTTGGTACAACTCAACAAAAATCTCTAGGTTTCTATTTTCTGATTGTCCATTCCTTGATAACTAAACAAATGCCACACGGTTCAGTTTTTAAGTGACAGCACATCAATTACAGTCAAAACTTTTTAGGGGTGTAATTTAGGGTAAATAACTGTTTATGGTGAATGTGTAAATATTATAACAAATACCTCTGAATTTCAGTGGTTTAACACAAATGTTTATTTCTTACACATAATACAATGTAGATATTTCCAGTCTTTACACAGTGTTGGACTTGGTCAAACAGGCCAGAGCTGTGTGACCTTTGGCCACACCTAGGTCATATAGCCACATCTAAATGTAAGGGAGACTAGGAAATATAGTTTGGTTTCCCCCAAAAGGCAGTGGAAACATGTTTCATAAACAGAATGTCTGCTACAGAGTCTTACTGTCTATATATTATCACCTGTGTTCTAAAGAGCATTGTAATGAAAACTGTGGAAAAAAGATCATCATGTGGCTTCACTGACAAATTTCGTGAGCACCCATTTTGTTTGTCAACTGCAATATTTTTATACCTTTAAAATAAGATATGCAACATATTAAGAAAGTTATATCATGTTAAAAATTTTCTTCTGGCATCACCGTGTAAATTTACCAATTGGTTAATGGCAAGGGACAGGCTTCCCGGACGGCGCAGCTGGTAAATAATCCACCTGCAATGCAGGAGACAAAGGAAACGCAAGTTCCATCCCTGAGTTGGGAAGATGCCCTGGAGGAGGACATGGCAACCCACTCCAGTGTTTTTATCTGGAGGATCCCATGGACTGAGGAGCCTGGCGGGCTACAGTCCAAAGTGTCACAAAGAGTCAGACACAATTGAGCGGTTACACTCTGAGACAATGACAGGGACAAGCAATGTACTCATATCCAAAAAGAGTGACTTTTGCAGAATAGCTATTAATTCTTAGAGGATATAGATATGCAAAGCCAAATTCCACTTTGTTTCCATTCTCCTGACATTCACCCTGTAATTACATTTAATAGTCCCTAAGTAAATACCATGTAAACTGGAGTCTTCTTTAAAGAAGAGAAGCAATCACATATTCACAGTGTAATGATGGGGTACATGGCAATTACCAAGCCATTATATTGTCTTTTCTTTAATTTAGTCAATTCCATCTCCTAAATCTTGTTCAGGCAAATAACTTTTAACTACCAAAGTGTATATTTCCTAAAGCAATTGTCATTGACGTTTTTGTAATTATTCTGTTATTTGTTTCTCTTATTTTAATAATTTGGGAAAAGAACATTTTAGACATCCACTAAACATTTATGCAAATCTGTCAAACTGATTAATTTTAAAAATATTGATCATAGTAAGTATTCACATTTACTATGAAAAAGTAAATATTAAGGAATCTCCACACTGTTCTCCATAGTGGCTGTACTAGTTTGCATTCCCACCAATGTAAAAGGAACGAATCGCCAGTCTATGTCCGATGCAGGATGCAGGATGCTTGGGGCTGGTGAATGGGGAGGACTCAGAGAGATATTTTGGGGTGGGAGGTGGGAGGGGATTCATGTTTGGGAACACATGTACACTCGTGGTGAATTGATGTCAATGTTTGGCAAAACCAATACAGTATTGTAAAGTAAACTAAAGTTAAAATAAAAATTAAAAAAAAAGAAAAAGTAAATATTAAGTATATTTTAAAAATGTAAGAGAAAATTCCAAAATACAAACTTGTTTACAAGTAAATATTAAATTGTGTTTCCCAGTAGGCTTAGTGGTAAAGAATCCCCCTGCCAATGCAGGAAATGCAAGGAACACAAGTTCAATCCTTGGATTGGGAAGATCCCTTGGAGTAGGAAAATGGCAACCGACTAGGACTCTAGCCTGGAAAATTCCATGGACAGAGGAGCCTGGTGGGCTACAGTCCCTGGGGTTGCAAAGAGCATTATCTCCAGTCAGATGTTNTTCAGTGGCAGCATTTTAGTTACATAGCTGGACCTCAGCAAATTTTGTAGAAAATGTTTAAGACTTCCTTTTACTTAGTAAATATATTTGAATGCATATATAAAAGTTTCTTCTGAAATTCTAAGAGCCCCAAAGCAATAATGATAAAAATTTTATTGAAAAGTGTAAGTATGCAATTAATATTTTGAAAATACTCAAGCATAATAATAATGAACATCATTTAACAATAATTTAAAAGGTTCAACAAATTATAATGTGTATAAGTGAAGTCACTCAGTTGTGTCCAACTCTTTGCGACCCCATGGACTGTAGCGTACCAGGTTCCTCTGTCCATGGGATTTTCCAGGCAATAGTACTGGAGTGGATTGCCATTTCCTTCTCCAGAGGATCTTCCCGACCTAGGGATCGAACCCGGGTCTCCTGCATTGTAGACAGATGCTTTACCGTCTGAGCCACCAGGGAAGTCCATATAATGTGTATTAGTAGTTTCAAATTTTGTTGACTGCTAAAAGCAAGGAGATCCAACCAGTCCATTCTGAAGGAGATCAGCCCTTGGATTTCTTTGGAGGGAATGATGCTAAAGCTGAAACTCCAATACTTTGGCCACCTCATGTGAAGAGTTGACTCATTGGAAAAGACTCTGATGCTGGGAGGGATTGGGAGCAGGAGGAGAAGGGGACGACCTAGGATGAGATGGCTGGATGGCATCACTGACTCGATGGACGTGAGTCTGAGTGAACTCCGGGAGTTGGTGATGGACAGGGAGGCCTCGTGTGCTGCGATTCATGGGGTCACAAAGAGTCAGACATGACGAGCGACTGAACTGACTGAACTGAACTGAAAAACTTCAATAGATCAGAAGTTTTCACTTGTGGAACACTTTATGGATTGAGTCTACTGGAAGACTCATAGAATCAAGCCATATCTAGACACCAAGCATTAAAACTGATTTGGGGGAGATATTGAGATGGTGGCCTGGAAAGCAGTTTCCTCCTCTTTCAGCTTGTGAGTTCTAGAAAGTGAATACTATGCAGTTACCTGCCAGCACATATATTAGAGCAAAATGGAGGTGGTTATTTGGGAGCTAGGTGTGGAGGAGGGAGACAATTCAAGAGAACACAGAGACAAAACATTTAGGTGTGTATGGAAAGATGGGTATGACTGCCTGTATGAATGCAGGGATGGCAGGCACAGAGACTAAGATGTTTCAGTATGGAAAAAGAGATTTATGCAGGAATTTATATACTGTGATTGTCAAGTGAAGTAAGAACTCTCCGAGTAAAAGCCTTCTAAACCTGGTTTCCAGACTTAATAGCAACAGTACCACTTCTCCCCCAAGATTACCAGCAGTCTCAACTTCATGTTTATCCTAATACTCTGACTAGTCCAAGCATGGACTAAAACAAGTCATGTGTTTTCGCCTTTAGTATTTTAATGTTGCTTGACATTGCTAGCAAAAAATGCAGAACCTTCAGATGAAGTTGTGAATCTATACTTACCAGACACACCTGGGATCTAAGCCCAGTCGTGAAGGTCTTTGTAGTGCTGTGCATGTGTACTAAGTTGCTTCAGTTGTGTCTTTGTAAAACCTGTTGACACCATTTTTAAGTCTCTAGAAACTCTGCCTCCCTTCTGTAAAGGCAATATTCATACTTCATATTTTAGAGATTAAAAATAATGTCAGGAAAAGAAGAAACAACTTCCATCTCCTTTAGTTCCTAATCACACCTATTCTACTTTTTCATTGTCAGAGACTGTACTATTTCTCATTTTCCAAAACTCACATTTCCTTAACTTCTGTCTCCTACAAATGTTTGTCAGGAAACTTATGCCGCTAATTGTGTCCATTATTCCATTATTCATTCATTCTCTTCCTCATTCTGATACTCCCTCCCTCCCTCTTTCCTTTCCCTCCTTTCCCTTTGTTGCTCTCCTTTCTTTCTCCCTTTCACCCTTGTTCTCTGTTTTCTCTTTGTTCCAATGCTTCTGTATAAGCGTTCTTCATAAGGAAAATAACCAAACAAGAAAAAGCCTATAGAAATCCATTTCTTAACAAAATGCATCTTTCCTGTACCACAGCATTATCTTGAAGTAATGTTTTGTGCTTATATTCTCAGCTTTTTCAAATTACTCAGTGGTATACACTTCTTAAGACATTAGTGTCTGGCCGTTAAACAAACTATTTTACTCTATCTTTTAAATTATATTCAGTATCAGCTTATGAGTGTTGGCTTTTATAAATTTACACTTGTTTATAGAAAATGTTCACCATATTTTATCTCTACAGTTTTTGATAGTGTTATCTATACTCTGAATTTTATAATATGTTCTCCCTTGGCTTCTACAATTCATTTCTTCTTGTAGTAGCTAATTCTCCTACTACATTTCTCATAGTCCTTGCCTTTGCTTGTCATCCTTCTCTACCTACACATTAAATGACAGGCTTTCTTGTCATTTTCAATTTGATTACTTTTTTATCTTATGTAAACTCTTCCTTGAAAAATGATTAATGACATTATGATAAATTTTATTTATCATTTCAAAGTTGGGCACTCTNAAAGTATACTGAATTTCAGAATGATTAATAATGAAAGTTCACACAAGTATTTCCATATAGAATTCCTATTTAGAATTATTTTAACTCAAACTATTTTATTGAATGTATGACTTATCTTCCCGAGATACTATATAAGTAAACTCTCTTGTCCACAAGTTCCATTACCACTTTTTGTCTTCTTTTTCCTTATCATAGTACAACTTTACTGATATTTTTTATAGTCATTTCATCAAATCTATTTTATGAACTTGCTCTTGAATATAGAGTGCCCCATGTACTGTACTGCCACTGTTTAAATGATCACTAATTAGAATTTACTTGGACTATTCCAAGAGAATTATCAGGTCTCTCTTCTAACAATCTCTATTCAAACTGGCTTACCAGGTACTGTATTGCAAGATTTCTTCTTAAAAACAAACAAACAACAACAAAAACTTAAGAGGTGTGTTTACCAACCAGGTTTAACTTATACAATTATACATGCCATAAAAGGTAACGTTTAAGTTCTTTTAAGAGTTGGACACAACTGAGCAACTGAACTGAAGAGACCCTACATAATTGTTCTCCTAATTTATTCCCATGCATCACATACCCTACCCACTTTTATATCTTGTGATGTTCAAAAATGTTTTTGATCTATTAAAAGCTCTTTAATGACTCAGTGTTTATGGTCTCTTTTACTGAATGCTCTTCATGATTTCACTTTCAACTTGGAAAAATTTTGTGTGTTATGAATTTTTGAAATGTTTTTCCCTGTTATTTCATAAAACATATTGTTTCTGTATTCTTTACAACAATTGCATTTTACTCTTCTTGTCTTCTAAGATACCTGATTGAAAAATAAGGATATTCTTCCTGAATGATTTAGACTGGTCATGTCAGCAGAATTAATGGAATAAATATTGCAGGAATCTTACATGAAGAATGGTATGTGGGCCTTGGATCTTGTGAAATAGACTACTACACTATATATTTTTCTAATCCCATGTTAACTTCAGACCATTACTGTGAGTTAGGGATCTGTGCTGTAGAAGACAAAGATGATTTGTCTGTTTGGAACCTTCTTTAGTTACATCTGTCCTCCAGTTCCATATTTTGGAAGTATGTTCCTTACTTTTTATTGCCTCCAGGTTATTTTCTAATTTCCTTTATTACATTATCCTTAGACAAATTGTTGCTCTTGGTAAACCTTGCTATCTAAATATTATTGATAATAAAGAAAATTAAGATAGCATAGCATGAAATATATCCATGGAGGGGTTAATAGATAAGATAAATATAATGAATAAAAGGTAGTCAAGCTGGTTTTAGAAAAGGCAGAGGAACCAGAGATCAAATTGCCAACATCTGCTGGATCATGGAAAAAGCAAGAGAGTTCCAGAAAAACATCTATTTNTGAGATGGCTGGATGGCATCATGGACACGATGGACGTGAGTCTGAGTGAACTCTGGGAGATGGTGATGGACAGGGAGGCCTGGCGTGCTGCGATTCATGGGGTCACAAAGAGTCGGACACGACTAGGTGACTGAACTGAAACTGAAACGGAAATGGTAAAGGTAAGATGCATGAAATTTTTATATAATAGGTAAATATTATTCCCTGTTATAAAATAGAGAATATGACTCCTAAGAAAATAAAGGCAATGAAAAATATTTGATAACCAAGAAGAAAGAATATATTAGGAAATAATATTTTCACATTAATGAACAATTCCTAAAGTTTATATAAAGACATAAAATAAGTGAAACAAATTAAAAACAATAAGGATTATAAAGGATACATCTTAAAACTGAGTTAGGGAAAGAAAGTCAAGTTTGAAAAATCGTGTAATTTGCAGTAGATAATGAATGAATGAAGCCGAAGAAATGGTTATGTATAAAATTAGGCAAAGATGATACAGCTTCTGATACAACTGATGCTTCTGATAAAATAGACACAATTGATGCTTCTGAAAATTATTGATATTATGAAAGAGAAGTTAGATATTAGATAAAAATCTGAATCTCCAGATAAAATGGCACATGGATGCAAGAGGAACTAATACAGTGCTGTAAATATTTACTGTATCCGTATTTAGTATTGAACTAATGGAATAAAATAATGTATGGACATTTCGGTAGAGGGGTCTCTGGTTTCAGTTATCACCAAGATAAAGTTCTTTGGGTATTCAGATGAAGACACATTACAAAAAAATATAGGAAAACAATGTATAATTTGTCTAAGTACTCTGCACTAAAATATTCAGCGTAAGATAACTCAGTAGCAATGTTTTACAAATCTTGAGAAAATAATCATAATCCCATAAACCAATAATTATTTTTGTTTTGTCCTCACCAAGTTCTCATTCAAATGTAAAGAAGAGAGAAGAATCTTAAACACGTACAGTGCTTGGAGATGATAACATCCAAGCATTCCTGAAAAAAAAATGAAATTGCTTGACAGGGTCCAGCCCCAGTGGAACCAGGGTGATTTGAAGGAGAGACGGAGTAGGCGAGGAAAAAACTTACTTATATAGAAATATAAAAGAGATTAAAAAGAAATAATGTAGTAGGAAAATTAAGTGGAGAAAAGAGGCTGAATAACTTGGTTTACGTGGAAAGCCAATAAAGTTCCAGACAAGAAGCTTGCACCATCTACGTTAGGCCACCGGTGTCCATTTGAATATCGGAGAGTGCCCCGCCTTGGGCTCTCTCTCTTATGGATCTTAAAAGCCAGAACAAGTAAGTAGACATGGTGAGCCTCCACGCCCCAGATGGGAATTCAGCCTGAAATTAGAGTAAAGAAGAGACATGGGAAAACCAGTCCTTCCAATGACTGGCTCCGGCCTCTATTGTTTAAAGGCCTTTTATACCTTTTTGATTGTACATAGAGATCAATGGGTAATACAAAATTATGCAGCGTTAGCAGTCCAGACTCTTATCAAAACCAGGCTTTTCTCTCTGCATACCTGATTGTATACACAAGTCTTGGGTGATTTACATCATCTTCTGGCCCAAAAAAGGGCCAGTTAACATTTTACAGCCTTCTTTCTGATAAGGGTTTGTTAAACTAGAAGACTTATTTGTGTTGATCTTCCCAAAGTCTGATGCCATCCTCAGAAAGCACTAAATAAAGATACATTCTTACATAGCAAAGATACAGCAATTTATAACAAGTGAAAGGAGTACAGTGATTTATAACAAAAGAAAAGTAATTAACTCAAAAGTCTAGTGTTGCTAACATCAAAACTACTATATATCTTTTTCCATATCCTGTTTACATTGATTAACATCCTCCCAGGTGCCTAAAAGATGAAGTATATGGAGGCCTGGCGGCAATCATTGAGTCAACAGTGAAAACCCGTCACCAATATGATTTTTAGCTCTTTAGAAAAAGGCTCTGTATCTTTAAGATGTTTTTAAGCTTTGTGCCTCTCACGGTTGGGGGGCTGTAAGCAATTCACAAGCTGTAAGAGGTCTGGGGAACTTGTTAGGCAAGCTAGAGAGCTATCAGAGGGGTTTTAACTGAAACATCCCTTTCAAATGCAGAAGACTAAAGCCTTGATCTGACTTTTTCCAGAGAATATCAGAAGAACAGAGTACAAAAGCCGGCAGATTTTTAGTTTTGGGGGTACATGCCTGGGAAAAACCAGGGAGAAAAACCTGAAGCATGATCATGTCCTTGCGTTTGTCAAGCTTCCTTCCTCATGACCTTGTCACAAGCGGGATTCCTCACTCTGGCTCCTGGCAATTGCTGCTAACTGGTGTAATATATATGAAAATAAATCAGGGATGATAAAACTATTTTATGAAAGAAACTTCAGTAAGCACTGACTACATTTAAATGTATAGCAGAATGAAATATGATACATCCTGTCAATGGGAAACTAGTTAAATAAAATATGGCAAAATGAAATATTATACAACCTTTACAAAAATGAAATTACTTTTTTCACACCAGTATGGGAAGATATTTAGGATGAATAGCTAAGCAAAATTTCCTCTATCTGTTACCTGTGAGGATGCATGTCTGAAATTCCACCATATGTAAGTCATCTTTATAAACATATGTAAAGTGATGTAGGACTTCCCAGGTGGCTCAGTGGTAAAGAACCCACCTACCAATGCTGGAGACGTGAGAGACACAGGCTCAGTCCCTGGGTGGGGAAGATCTCCTGGAGGAAAGCATGGAAACCCACTCTAGTATTCTTGCCTGGGAAATCCCATGGACAGAGGAGCCTGGCGGGCTACAGTCCATGGGGTTGCAACGAGTTGGCCACTATGGAAACAATAGCACACAAGCACCCAAAGTGACATAATCCACTTACTGCAACATATTAGTGCAGAATGCAGCTCATGAACCAAACAGTATATAACTTTATGGTTTTCTGTAAAACTGTCCAACAGAAAGGGTTCTTTTCTACATGGTCATTAAAGCAAGCAGACTAATAGAGTCTTTACCTTCCTCAGTGTATGCTTTCCATGGTCAACATAAACCTTTCTACCCTAACCTGGCAGAGAAAAAATAGCACAGAGTATACCAAGTGGTTTTATGGGCTATGGCCTGAAGGTGACATACCACACTTCCATCACCATTTCTCAATAGTCCTGTGGCTTCACATACCTTCAGTGGAAACTAGGATGTGCACCTTAGAAGTAGAGAACACAGCAGAACATATCAGTTTCTTCCAAAGTATTCAGGATAAATAAATGAGGAAATACCTTGATGATAAAAATACTGAGATATTGAAATCTGATCAAAATGTTTATAAACTCTTTTTAAAAATGGTTAGAGGAGAAGAGAATATTATGGCCCAAGGACACATAAAGGGTACTGTTCTGGGAGATGTGATAGAACACATGAAAAGGAAAAAATGGACAGAGAGTTCAATTAAACTTTTACCTGTTCTGGGTTTTGTTGATGCTGTTGCTGCCATCGGGAGACATACTATCCTTAGTCATTTTCTGTGTGTGCTAGGTCATGTCCGACCCTTTGTGACCCAATGGACTGTGGAATTTTCCAGACAATACTGGAGCAATTTACCATTTCCTACTCGAGGGGATCTTCCTAAGGATCAAGCTCAGTATCTCTTTCATCTCTTGCATTGGCAGTGAATTCTTTACCACTAGCCTTAGTCAGCCTCACCATATTTTTTCCACATCATCATTAACATTGAGCCCCTGGACGGTGTCTCCTTTGAGCTTTTTGAATACAGAGTTCCAAAAACAAGAGAAAATTTTTGTGCTCTTAGCACTGGGAGCGAAGGTTTAAAGATTCCTGCTTTCACAGAATTATTCTGGGCTTTATCTGCCAGGCTGAATACTTCCTATTCCATAATGACACTGGCTGCAAGTCCATATAGGGGAAAAGTCTGATGATGACAGATTCATGCTGAAGCACACTCCTGGTATCTTGTCCATGGCAAATTCTAAGCCCAACACAAACAGTTCCTACTTTTTTATTGACATTGTCAAGACTTGAGTGATTGTATAGCAGATGTGATCTTTGAGAAGGTAAAAGAATGTATAAATTGTTTAGAAACCATGGGCACTTTGGGTCCAGGAATGGCAAAACCAGCAGAATGACTATCTCCTACTGTGAACAACTCTAATAACTTTGACTTAGGCTACCCTACATCCCTGCTGGAAACCCAAGACCATCAGACTAGACCGCCCCTTTTCTCATGGTGAGTTTTTCCTTTGGCATCTTTGGTTCCTTTCCTCTTGGGGGGTGGTTCTTATGAAGTCATCCTAACCCATCAGGGAGATTCTAATACATCCCTCCCAGGAGGCTCCTTGAACTTCATGCCATTGTCCCACCTCTCACCAGAAATCAGCTCTGCATTGCATCACCCTCCACGTCAGTGGGCACAGAATCTCACAGCATCACAGAGTGACTACTTAATGCCGCTGCTGCTGCTGCTGCTGCTAAGTCACTTCAGTCGTGTCCGACTCTGTGCAACCCCATAGACGGCAGCCCACCAGGCTCCCCCGTCCCTGGGATTCTCCAGGCATGAACAGTAGAGTGGGTTGCCATTTCCTTCTCCAATGCATGAAAGAGAAGTCGCTCGGTCGTGTCCGACTCTTAGTGACCCCATGGACTGCAGCCCATCAGGCTCCTCCGTCCATGGGATTTTCCAGGCAAGAGTACTGGAGTGGAGTGCCATTGCCTTCTCCATAGTCAAATGATAAAATACTCTCTTTATTTACATTTGATCTTCCTCTTGTGGATAGGTTTTTCAGGTGCTGTGTTCAAATATCAAGTTCAGCTGCATGTGTGCTCAGTCGTGTCTAACTCCTTGCGACCCCATGGACTGTAGGCCACCAGGTTCCTCTGTCCATGGGATTTCCTGGGTGAGAATACTGGAGTGGGCTGCAGTTTCCTTCTCCAGGGCCTCTTCCCAACCCAGGGATTGAATCCATATTTCCCGCGTTTCCTACATTGGTAGGCAAATTCTTTTATCACTGAGACACCTGGGAACCCCAGATATCAGGTTCAATCCCTAACTAAATGGAACTTATTTTTGTCAGGACATGATTCTTTCTCTTCAGCTCTCCTTATGGTAGTATGTCATTGCAGTCAGCATACTTGATGCTTAAAAACCCCATTTCCTTTCTTACTTCTTTCTTTGTCAGTTATTTCTCATACCCATGAAACTAGCATTATTGAATAAGATGGTTTTGAGTCCTATCTGTTTAAATATAAGAAATATTTTCAGAAAAATATGCTTTAAGGTAAACCACCAACTTGAGATTTAACAAAAACGTTACTGCATTTTCCATTTTATCATGTTTTATTACTGCCTAGCACCTTATTTACAATAAAGAATAATGAGTTGTAGAAGTATCTATTAAGAGATTTCATGAGAAATGACTTTATTCTCACTATGAGACTAAATGTAGGCAGCAGCACAGTATTGTTCAGGATAAATGACTGTTTGATAGGTTGATTATACCAGGAGGAATAACCTTCTCTGTGGTACATGAAGATTCTCAGGCTCAGAAATCCAGCCAAATACAAGTAGGAATATCCCTGAGAGGCTTTTTCTGGCAATGGATGAAAGGTTTTTCCTTCAGAATGTTCAGAGGTCAGTGCTTACAGTTTTACCAGTAACCAATGTCTATTTAAAGTGTCCCTTATTAGAGAAATGATGGTGACATAAATTTTCCTCAAAATTAATTCCAAAATATAGGAAGCACTGTCAAGAACAAGTAAAAAATAATAATAATAATCTGGTAAATGTATGTGAAAGTATAAAACCGAGCACAAGTTCTTCTGCTGTATACCTCTAACATCTTCACTAATAGAAATTATGATAGTCAAGTAGAAATCAGGACATAGAGCTTAAACCCAAAAATGGCCTGTGTGCTGAGAATCATCTCCACTCTTTCACTTCTAGAAGCGGGCATTCATGTGGCATAATTCTGAAGTATTATTTTTCATTTCTCCTTCCTTGTTCTCTTAATTCAGACTTTGGATTATTGATGTATGGAACTGGTGATAAGTAAAAGGGTGCATATAGTGTAAACTCTGGAACAATAAACACTAAAAATAATGATGTTGAAAAACCTTTCTGTTTCCAAGATTCACAAGTACATGTAATCCTAGATCATTTGTGGAGTTGCTTACCTTACATGCATACCTTGGGGAACTCTGGGATAAACTTTTTTTCTAAAGCTTATTAGAAGATGATTATGTGCATTTTTGGAGCTGAAGATCAGGAAGAGAGCTCAATAAGGAGTGAGGTGAATATGAAGCTGTTTTAAAGCATGTAGATACAGTAGTGAGTTCACCAGTGATATTGTACAAAATTTGAACAATCTTTTCAGGAAGTGTTTTAGTTGAGGACTTCATTTTTCTTACTGCTACACAGGTAACATTTGCATTGTTTATACATATAATACAGAGTATAAAATAACATTCACATAAAAATTAAAAATCAGTTTAATTTTTAAGTGGATGTTAATTGGAAAATTCTTGATGGACAAAAGTATGTGTGCATGTGTGTGGCAGGGTCTCTAAAAGCATTAACAAAAGACAATTTTTTTTTTAAGGTCCACATCTTTTTTTTTTTTTCACTTTACAATATTGTATTGGTTTTGCCATATATCAACATGAATCCGCCACGGGTGTACACGTGTTCCCCATTCTGACCCCGCCTCCCCTGCTCCCTCCCCGTACCATCCCTCTGGGTCATCCCAGTGCAGCAGCTCCGAGCATCCTGTATCATGCATCAAACCTTGACTGGCGATTCATTTCACATATGATATTATACATATTTCAATGCCATTCTCCCAAATCATCCCACCCTCTCCCTCTCCCACAGAGTCCAAAAGACTGTCCTATACATCTGTGTCTCTTTTGCTTATCTCGCATACAGGGTTATCGTTACCATCTTTCTAAATTCCATATATTTGCATTAGTATACTATATTGGTGTTTTTCTTTCTGGCTTACTTCACTCTGTATAATTGGCTCCAGTTTCATCCACCTCATTAGAACTGATTCAAATGTATTCTTTTTAATGGCTGAGTAATATTCCATTGTGTATATGTACCACAGCTTTCTTATCCATTTGTCTGCTGATGGACATCTAGGTTGCTTCCATGTCCTGGCTATTATAAACAGTGCTGCGATGAACATTGGGGTACACATGTCTCTTTCAATTCTGGTTTCCTAGATGTGTTGGTTTTGCCATACCAACACATGGTTTTGCCATGTGTTGGTTTAGCCCAGCAGTGGGATTGCTGGGTCATAAGCCAGTTCTATTTCCAGTTTTTTAGGGAATCTCCATACTGTTCTCCATAGTGGCTGTACTAGTTTGCATTCCCACCAACAGTGTAAGAGGGTTCCCTTTTCTCCACACCCTCTCCAGCATTTATTGCTTGTATTCTTTTGGATAGCAGCCATTCTGACTGGCATGAAATGGTACCTCATTGTGGTTTTGATTTGCATTTCTCTGATAATGAGTGATGTTGAGCATCTTTTCATGTGTTTGTTAGCCATCTGTATGTCTTCTTTGGAGAAATGTCTGTTTAGTTCTTTGGCCCATTTTTTGATTGGGTCATTTATTTTTCTGGAATTGAGCTGCAGGAGTTGCTTGTATATTTTTGAGATTAATCCTTTGTCAGTTGCTTCATTTGCTATTATTTTCTCCCATTCAGAAGGCTGTCTTTTCACCTTGCTTATAGTTTCCTTTGTTGTGCAGAAGCTTTTAATTAAGTCCCATTTGTTTGTTTTTGCTTTTATTTCCAGTATTCTGGGAGGTGGGTCATAGAGGATCCTGCTGTGATTTATGTTGGAGAGTGTTTTGCCTATGTTCTCCTCTAGGAGTTTTATAGTTTCTGATCTTATGTTTAGATCTTTAATCCATTCTGAGTTTATTTTTGTGTACGGTGTTATCAAGTGTTCTAGTTTCATTCTTTTACAAGTGGTTGACCAGTTTTCCCAGCAACACTTGTTAAAGAGATTGTCAACAAAAGACATTTTGCATTGAATGCTGTTATCTGCTGTAGTTGACAGATTAGCAATTTTTAAAATATTTTTAGGTGATCCTAATTCTACTTTATTTTCTTTATGTTTTTGGACACACCATACAGCATGCAGAATCTTAGTTCCCCAACCAGGGACTGAACCCTGGTTCCTTCTCCATTGGAAGCATTAAGTCTGAGCCACTAGACCTCCAGGGAAGATTCAGAAGAGCAGTTTCTAAGCATCATTCCTCAAATTCATATTTCCTTTAACTCTGGAATTATTACAAATGAAACATTTTACTTTGTGTTCCTTCCACTTACATGCTGAGGACTGAATGAGTGTTTGCCAGGTAGGAGAAGGCAATGGCACTCCACTCCAGTACTGTTGCCTGGAAAATCCCATGGGCGGGGAAGCCTGGTAGGCTGCAGTCCATGGGGTCGCTAAGAGTCAGACACCACTGAGCTACTTCACGTTCACTTTTCACTTTCCGGCATTGGAGAAGGAAATGGCAACCCACTCCAGTGTTCTTGCCTGGAGAATCCCAGGGATGGGGGAGCCTGTTGTGCTGCCGTCTGTGGGATTGCACAGAGTTGGACATGACTGGGGTGACTTAGCAGCAGCAGCAGCAGCAGCGTATTGAGCTTCTCTGGTAGTTCAGCTGGTGAAGAATCCACCTGCATGCAGGAGACCTGGTTCCATTCTTGGGTCAGGAAGATCTCCTGGAGAAGGGATAGGCTACCTACTGCAGGATTATTGGGCTTCCATGGTGGCTCAGACTGTAAAGAAACTGCCTGCAATGCAAGAGACCTGGGATTGATCCCTGGGTTGGGAAGATCCCCTGGAGAAGGGCATGGGAACCCACTGAAATGCCTGGCCTGGAGAATCCCTATGGAAGAAGAGCTTGACAGGCTATAGTCCATGGAATCACAAAGAGTGAAGACATGACTGAGCAATTAAGTACACAGCAGAATATTATATTTTTAGTACAAATATCCTTACGTTTATCTTTGATAGTACATAATCTTTTACTTGGTTTACTGGTCCCAGGTATAAAACCCATCTTCAGTTCTGCATTCTCTTTCTCTCCCATTCTCATATTTACTCTTTACTGCATTACACTATGTTCTCCAAACCCAAGTGAATCTATTTAAAATACTTGGGCCAGGCACATTTCCAAACTGTTGATTCTCTCTATACACTTTATGCAGAACAAGCAACTTAGGTACATTGTCTATACAAAACAGGCTTAAATAAGAATGGTTCCTTTGTAAAAAGATTTATTCATTCAATAAAAAGTGATCTAGGTTGGTCAGAAGGACTTAGAAATTACACAGAATGAATAGTTCTTCAGGTAATTCCAAATTCTTTTGTACCTGAGAACTTATCTGTGGTCAGGAGCACTTTGATCTTCAGCTCAGAAAAGAAATCTAGCTTAAACTTCACAGAGTTACTGAGTGATGATGATCCTTTAATAAACATGGAGAAATTTTTAAAATTTCTACCGACTTAAGCAACACATCATTCCTTACTCCTGAAATCTAAATTCATATTTGTAAAAGGTGCACTTTTTATTGGATATTTAGACAGTTTGGAAATATTGTCACACTGCTTATTTAACTTATATTCAGAATAATATGCAAAATGTTGGGCTGGATGACTCACAAGCTGGAATCAAGAAAAATATCAACAAACTCATATATGCAGATGATACCACTTTAATGGCAGAAAGTGAAGAGGAACTAAGGAGCCTCTTGATGAGAGTGAAAGAGGAGTGTGAAAAAGGAGGCTTAAAAAATCAGCATTCAAAAAACTAAGATCATGGCATTCAGTCCCATCATTTCATGAAAATAGAAGGGGAAACATTGGGAGTAGTGACAGATTTTCTTTTCCTGGGCTCCAAAATCCCTGCTGATAGTGATTGCAGCCATGAAATTAGAAGATGCTTGCTCCTTGGAAGGAAAGTTATGACAAATCTAGACCACATATTAAGAAGCATAGACATCACTGCCAACAAAGTTCCGATAGTCAAAGCTATGGTTTTTCCTGTAGTCATGTAAGGATGTGAGTGTTGGGAGTGAGTGGGTGCTGACGAATTGATACTTATGAACTGTGGTGCTGGAGAAGTCTCTTGAAAGTCCTTTGGATGGGAAGGAGATCAAACCAGTCAATCATAAAGGAAATCAGCCCTGAATATTCATTGTAGGACTGATGCTGAAGCTGAAGCTCCAATACTTCGGCCACCTGATGCAAAGAGCCAGCTGATTATAAAAGACCCTGATGCTGGGAAAGATTGAGTGCAAAAGGAGAAGAGGGCAGCAGAGGATGAGATGGTTAGATTGCATCATTGACTTAATGGACATGAATCTGACTGAACTCCAGGAGATAGTGAAGGACAGGGGAGTCTGGCTTTGGAGTCTCAATGAGTCAGACACAACTGAGCAGCTAAATAGCAACAACATAAAACCTCTCAAGATTTTATTTTCAAAGTTGAGTCTTCTTATTGCATATAATTTCCCCAAGTCTTACAGGTTTGTTATTTTTGTAATGTGTTATCATAGGTTTTCTATTTTGTTCTTCACAGGTTTGGAATTTGTAAAGGCAAGTGTCATTCTTTCTATTTTACAGATTTTAAAAATGAGGCATAACTTAAATAGTTTATCATTGGTTATAGGTGCTGCTGCTGCTAAGTCGCTTCAGTCGTGTCCGACTCTGTGCGACCCCATAGACGGCAGGAATTACTTATTCTGATTCCTAGTCAATGCTATTAATTATGTAGTTATTGTCTTTTCTGGGATCTTATTTATTTGGGTTCACCCATGCAAAATCACTGCAGATGGTGATTGCAGCCATGAAATTAAAAGACGCTTACTCCTTGGAAGGAAAGTTATGACCAACCTAGATAGCATATTCAAAAGCAGAGACATTACTTTGCTAACAAAGGTCCGTCTAGTCAAGGCTATGGTTTTTCCAATGGTCATGTATGGATGTGAAAGTTGGACTGTGAAGAAAGCTGAGCACCAAAGAATTGATGCTTTTGAACTGTGGTGTTGAAGAAGACTCTTGAGAGTCCCTTGGACTGCAAGGAGATCCAACCAGTCCATTCTGAAGGAGATCAGTCCTGGGTGTTCTTTAGAAGGACTGATGCTAAAGCTGAAACTGCAATACTTTTGCCACCTGATGCGAAGAGTTGACTCATTGGAAAAGACTCTGATGCTGGGAGGGATTGGGGGCAGGAGGAGAAGGGGATGACAGAGGATGAGATAGCTGGATGGCATTACCGACTCGATGGACATGAGTTTGAGAGAACTCCAGGAGTTGGTGATGGACAGGGAGGCCTGGCATGCTGCAATTCATGGGGTCGCAAAGAGTTGGACATGACTGAGTGACTGAACTGAACTGACTGATGCATATTTTTCTTTTAGATAGCTTATATAAAGATAAAATAATTTGAAAGATTATTTAGTCAATTAAAAACATCTATTTAAGTGCTTCTTATGAGAAACATGAAGACGTAAATAAACAGAACAGAATACAGATTAATTCTGGTTAGTATATATTTCAGTTAAACACAAAACAGAGACCATTTAGGAAAGTTTTGCCATATTGTTATCCAGCAGGATATTCCACCATTTGCAGTATGAAATATGCCTTGGTTAAGGAACTACCATAAATAGGTGGCAGGAGAGCATGTGTGGATGCTGGTTCAGTCTCAAACTAAACTTGTTTGCTTAGAGAGGTTTGCTTGATTTGTTCTTTTGTTTGCTTTTTATGGACTCTTTGTACTAGCTTTTTATCATTTAAAATCTTGAAGGTTTAAAAATACGTGAACCCATTTTGTGCTTTTCAGCATTACTCAAGTTCTGAAGCCTTTAGTCATGTCATGTTGTCCATGAAATGTTTGATAGATGTGCTCTTTCCCTGAGCATTGTATTTGCTTTACAAACATATCTCAAAGTATAAGGGATTTGTAATTTTCATCATAACTGACAGGACTGGCAGACACACTTCTCTCAATCGACTGGGTGTATATTTTGTTATACATAAATTATGAAAGCAGCATTTATTTTTTTTTTAACAATTTTACATGCTCAGAGCAGCAAAACAGATTCTAATATAGACTTTTTTTAAAATTAAATGAAAATAATATTTAAATTATTTAGAATGTAACACTTTGCAATTTATTGTTGAAAGTACTTGAAGCAAGGGGAATGATGAAGGTCAGTCGAAATGCAAAGCTGATAAACAGTGTAAGTTAAAAACAACAGTTTGTGCTAATAGTGTACATACTGGTTTCAATACACAGTGCTAAGCTGCCTTAACATCAAAGAGTATTCTGCTTTGTAGATTCAAGGTAGTAAACTGCTTTATGTTTCAAGTTTCAGCTGGGTGTAAATTGAATCAGCTGAGTTGCAAAATCAAATTTATCATAAAAGTGGTAACTGACCACTAACTACTATGTAATGCTGTAAACATGACCCTGTCATGAAACTACAAGACAGTCTGTTCTAGAACATGACAAACAGTTAGGAAGAACAGGAAAAGTCTGTGTATTTGTCACTAGGAACAAGAAACATAAAAGGAACATGATCCTGTCTATTCATTGTTTGCCTCACAGTTTTACGACATGCACTGTACTCTTAATGGCAAATGCCTAGAGGAATGGTGACTTTGTTTTAAATTACAGCTTTGTATGTTTAAGAGATTGTGTCGGCATTTTCAAGGAGTTGCTTCTCTATATTAGGTATTTTGTTTTAAGTGCAGCAAAAGGCCAAGCTCAAATTCATTCCTAATGAGCCATGTGTTAATGTCAAAGTCTCTGCTGTCCACTCAAATGCCAAAGAACACATCTGACTTTATAATGAGCCAAACAGTTGTCTCTTCATAATCTCAGATTGCCTTCTATGAGATAGCTGCATCCAAAATTTGCAGAACAGTGGTGGAGGGTGTTGCTGGGATGGCTGAAATCCAATCAAAGATGTAAAGCATCTTATATTATGTCAATATCATTGCCAAGTCTTTACCATTGAATCTCCACATTGAATAAACTAAACTGATCCAGTGAATTCCAAATGGAACGTTGCCTGAATTTGATCTACTCTGTACACTAACTGGGTCAAGATCAAAACCAAGTGACAGGCATCAAGGCAACCAGCCAGAGGTAGGGTGGTTGGAATGAAGGTAAAAGTTTGAAATGGCATTGCCAAACTTCTTTTTTCCCTGGAGAACAGTCTTTCCAATTAACCAACTAATTTTACATACTTCTAGGTTCTGAGTTTTGATTGGTTTCTGATTTAATGCTTGCTTACTTTCAAAAAGTTTAATGTTTATTTTGTCTGTTCTGTAGGCAATATGCTACTTCTCATTCAAATGGATACCTTCACATAGTCATGGATAATGAAAAGGATATTGAGAAATAAGAGGGTTTTAGGATGTTTTGGATAGAGTCATACATTCACATTGCAACTGTGAGCTGAAATCAGGAAATTCAGGGAAGTCTATAAAATTGAGAGGCATTTGTATTTTTATTCATTTCCTAGTAAGTCAGTTATATAGTTCCTAGACTGATTTTTTTCAAGTATTTATTCTTAAGCATAATAGGGAAATTAGAATGTTCACACATTAAGTTGAAAATATTTTACTTTAGTAGTGATAGAAATATGTAAGAATTCATCAGAAGGAAAGTAAGAGATAAGTAGGAAAAAAAAACCTTAGAAAGAAATACAGTTAAATGTTACTGTCTATAATTGATGATGATATAAGAATTGTTATCTACTTTCTTGGCTTTTCCAAATTATCTGTAATGAGACTGCATTTTTACAAGTTTTCAGGTGAAGTAAAAGAATATGCAGCTCCTGACACCACACAAATTAAGCCTAAAGTGTGTCCTGCTCAATGAAAGAAGGGGGAAAGCATATTAAAAAAATGTCACTGAGTACCTTTGCTACATGCTTTTGGGTCTTTTTCTTTGCTTATTTTTAATAAGTTTTATTTAAACATCTTCTAGTAACATATTTACCAGCTAAAGTTATAGTTTTAAAAAACCCCACAATTTCTTTTAATGTATTCATTGATAAACTATATCATTTAAGAGGATATAAAATATATCAGTATCTAGGAATTAATACCTAACCCTGTGCAAAACCTGTACAGTGAATGTGTAGAAAGTGACAAACTAATTATAGTATTGGTATGGAATTCCAAAGGAGCGAAACAGCAAAGGTGGATTTGAAAAGGGCAAACACTGGAGGACCTACACTGTCAGATATCAAAACTAATTAAAAAACTATTGTGATTAAGACAGGGTTGGCAAAGAAGACAATATGATTGTTGAAAAGATTGATCTGCTTCAAAGCTAAAAGTAGAAATTGGCATAGTGATGCATCTCCAGATTGGGGTGGGGTGGGGACGAAGAAAGAGTAAGAGAACGAAAGTAACAGAGAGCTTCACGAATCTATGTCTTGGCTCTAATTTCTTTCTGGAATTACAGATGCCTGTATCCAGCTATACAGTAGGTCATGTTACTTATGTCAAATTTAGCATGTTCCAAAGAGAATCACATGGACCACAGCCTTGTCTAACTCAATGAAACTAAGCCATGACCTGTGGGGCCACCCAAGATGGGTGGGTCATGGTGGAGAGGTCTGACAGAATGTGGTCCACTAGAGAAGGGAATGGAAAACCACTTCAGTATTCTTGACTTGAGAACCCCAGGAACAGTATGAAAAGGCAAAATGATAGGATACTGAAAGAGGAACTCCTCAGGTCAGTAGGTGCCCAATATGCTACTAGAGATCAGTGGAGAAATAACTCCAGAAAGAATGAAGGGATGGAGCCAAAACAAAAACAATACCCAGTCGTGGAAGTAACTGGCGATAGAAGCAAGGTCTGATGCTGTAAAAAGCAATATTGCATAGGAACCTGGAATGTCAGGTCCATGAATCAAGGCAAATTGGAAGTGGTCAAACAGGAGATGGCAAAAGTGAACATCGACATTCTACGGATCAGTGAACTAAAATGGACTGGACTGGGTGAATTTAGCTCAGATGACCATTATATCTACTAATGTGTGCAGGAATCCCTTAGAAGAAATGGAGTAGCCATCATGGCCAACAAGAGTCCGAAATGCAGTACTTGGATGCGATCTCAAAAACAACAGAATGATCTCTGTTTTTTCCCAAGGCAAACCATTCAATATCACAGTAACCCAAGCCTATGCCCGAAACAGTAACGCTAAAGAAGCTGAAGTTGAATGGTTCTATGAAGACCTACAAGACCTTTTAGAACTAACACCCAAAAAAGATGTTCATTTCATTATAGGGGACTGGAATGCAAAAGTAGGAAGTCAAGAAACACCTGGAGTAACAGGCAAATTTGGCCTTGAAATACGGAATGAAGCAGGGCAAAGGCTAATAGAGTTCTGCCAAGAGAACGCACTGGTCATAGCAAACACCCTCTTCCAACAACACAAGAGAATACTCTACGCATGGACATCACCAGATGGTCAACACCGAAATCAGATTGATTATATTCTTTGTAGCCAAAAATGGAGAAGATCTATACAGTCAGCAAAAACGAGACTGGGAGCTGACTGTGGCTCAGATCGTGAACTCCTTATTGCCAAATTCAGACTTAAATTGAAGAAAGTGGGGAAAACCACTACCATTCAGGTATGATCTAAATCAAATCCCTTTTGATTATACAGTGGAAGTGAGAAATAGATTTAAGGGCCTAGATCTGATAGATAGATTGCCTGATGAACTATGCACTGAGGTTTGTGACATTGTACAGGAGACAGGGATCAAGACCATCCCCATGGAAAAGAAATGCAAAAAAAGCAAAATGGCTGTCTGGGAAGGCCTTACAAATAGCTGTGAAAAGAAGAGAAGTGAAAAGCAAAGGAGAAAAGGAAAGGTATAATCATCTGAATGCAGAGTTCCAAAGAATAGCAAGGAGAGATAAGAAAGCCTTCCTCAGCGATCAATGCAAAGAAATAGAAGGAAACAAGAGAATGGGAAAGACTAGAGATCTCTTCAAGAAAATTAGAGATACCAAGGGAACATTTCATGCAAGGATGAGCTCAATAAAGGACAGAAATGGTATGGACCTAACAGAAGCAGAAGATACTAGGAAGAGGTGGCAAGAATACACTAAACTATACAAAAGAGATCTTCATGACCCAGATAACCGCAATGTGGTGATCACTCACCTACAGCCAGACATCCTGGAATGTGAATTCAAGTGGGCCTTAGAAAGCATCACTACGAACAAAGCTAGTGTAGGTGATGAAATTCCAGTTGAGCTGTTTCAAATCCTGAAAGATGATGATGTGAAAGTGCTCCACTCAATATGCCAGCAAATTTGGGAAACTCAGCATTGGCCACAGGACTGGAAAAGGTCAGTTTTCATTCCAATCCCAAAGAAATTCAATGTCAAAGAATGCTCAAGCATCCACACAATTGCACTCATCTCACACGCTAGTAAAGTAATGCTCAAAATTCTCCAAGCCAGGCTTCAGCAATACGTGAACCGTGAACTCCCTGATGTTCAATCTGGTTTTAGAAAAGGCAGAGGAACCAGAGATCAAATTGCCAACATCCACTGGATCATTGAAAAAGCAAGAGAATTCCAAAAAAAAATCTATTCTGCTTTATTGACTATGCCAAAGCCTTTGACTGTGTGGATCACAATAAACTGTGGAAAATTCTGAGAGAGATGGGAATACCAGACCACCTGACCTGCCCCTTGAGAAACCTATATGCAGGTCAGGAAGCAACAGTTAGAATGGACATGGAGCAACAGACTGGTTCCAAATAGGAAAAGGAGTATGTCAAGGCTGTATCTTGTCACCCTGCTTATTCAGATTCTATGCAGAGTACATCATGAGAAATGCTGGACTGGAAGAAACACAAGCTGGAATCAAGATTGCCGGGAGAAATATCAATAACATCAGAGATGCAGATGACACCACCCTTATGGCAGAAAGTGAAGAGGAGCTAATAAGCCTCTTGATGAAAGTAAAAGAGGAGAGTGAAAAAGTTGGCTTAAAGCTCAACATTCTGAAAACTATGATCATGGTATCTAGTCCCATCACTTCATGGGAAATAGATGGGGAAACAGTGGAAACAGTGTCAGACTTTATTTTGGGGGGCTCCAAAATCACTGCAGATGGTGACTGCAGCCATGAAATTAAAAGATGCTTACTCCTTGGAAGGAAAGTTATGACCAACATAGACAGCATATTGAAAAGCAGAGACATTAATTTGCCGACTAAGGTCCGTCTAGTCAAGGCTATGATTTTTCCAATAGTAATGTATGGATGTGAGATTTGGAATGTGAAGAAAGCTGAGCACTGAAGAATTGATGCTTTTGAACTGTGGTGTTGGAGAAGACTCTTGAGAGTCCCTTGGACTGCAAGGAAATCCAACCAGTCCATTCTGAAGGAGATCAGCCCTGGGATTTCTTTGGAAGGAATGATGCTAAAGCTGAAACTCCAATATTTTGGCCACCTCATGCGAAGAGTTGACTCCTTGGAAAAGACTCTGATGCTGGGAGGGATTGGGGGCAGGAGGAGAAGGAGATGACAGAGGATGAGATGGTTGAATGGCATCACCGACTCGATGGACGCGAGTTTGAGTGAACTCCAGAAGTTGGTGATGGACAGGGAGGCCTGGTATGCTGCAATTCATGGGGTCGCAAAGTGTTGGACACGACTGAGCGACTGAACTAAACTCAAAGAGAAATATTTGTTTTACTTTTCTCACAAGCAAATGTCTCTATCAATTAATTCAGTTCAGTTCAGCTGCCTTAACATCAAAGAATATTCTGCTTCGTAGATTCAAGGTACCAAACTGCTTTATTTTTCAAGTTTCAGCTTGGTGAAAATTGAATCAGTTGAGTTGCATTTTTTTTTTTAACAAAACCAATATTTAGATTGAATGTAAAGTTTTAAGGAATTTTCTTCTGTGTGTTCCCAGCACCTTAAAATAGTGCCTGATACTTTTGTAGGCAGTTGATAATTGCTCGTCGGGGTATTTATTTGCTTTTTGAATGGATCCAAACTGCTCTAAGTAAAACTACAAAATTATATTTGATAATGGACAAACTTCTCAGATGTTTATCATGTTACTTGAATCATGCCCTCTTTCAGCTTCTTTCCATGGAGGGAAGGCATGGGGAGAGTGGCAATTATGCCAATAATGTCAAGATTCTCTTGGATGAGAGGTTTCAGGATCTGTGAAGAGTCTGGGACTTGTTACTACTTAATGGATGCCAGCGGAAAACACAAGATGCTTTAAAAGGCCCAGATCCTGCAAAAGTCTTTATGTTTTTACAGTGTGGGTAGAGGACTGCCAAATTAAGAAATGCCTGCTGGGAAATCAGATTGATTGTTAGTACCTCACAAAATCATGTATGGAGCTATATTTTGATACTTTGCTTAAGTCAGTTTTAACATCTTAGCATGAAATTCTGATATATATACATATATATATGTAATTGATGAAATTATATACAGATTTTATTTTATTATTTTTTTTTGGTCATTAATATTTTCTCTGCAAAGGCAGATGCCAAAGAGAAACTTAGAGTGCTCTTCCTCTTTTATAAATATGTCTCAGAACATGAGTTGTGAATTACTATCTTTTGATTTTCTTTTTCTTGTTTACTTGTTGCCTAGCTGTTTGTTTTCATATTCTCATCCGGTTTTATTTTCCATATGGAGATAACCCATATGAATTTCCCTTCTTATATGAAAGATACAAATATTTGCTAAGAAATAATGAGTGAGATCTTACTAGCTCTTATATGATATGTAAGTATATGGAAAAGGATTTATTTAATCACCATAAATATGCCCGTGTTTACATGTACCTTTAAACAGGGATTCATGTGCACTTAAAAAATAGCAATATGATTTTATAATTATTTCCTCTTTAAACTAAGAACACTTAGAATAACATTATTTTCAAGTATACTCTGGCACAAAAATTCACTTAGTAATTAACTGAGCAAAACAAATGATATTTAGTAAGGTTTTTATATTTAATACTGTTAAAATTGTAATATACTATAGTTTCAGTAAATCCACTAAACCTCATATTTTAAGGTGCAACTGCTTCATGGTATAGCTCACATTTTACAAAGCATTAAAGTTAAGTCTAACTACTTTGTGGGATGAATTAATCACTTAAGAACCATTATGTGGAATATCATCCAATACTCTTCTTCCTTAAAATCAAAAGTAGCAGCCTTGGCAAAAGTGTTTCAGATTATATGCAGCACTTCAATGTGTGATACTTGTTTGTGACTACCATGTATTGTTAACAATTCCTGACACATTTAATAAGGATCTCAACCTAGATCTCAATTAATGGCATATAAATTGACAACTATAGAGAATTAGAGGAATCCACTTACCTTATGATTGGCCCAGACTTAAAAGGTCCTTGTCATTTCCTGATAAACTTATACAATAACCAAAGAAAAGAAAAATAACCTTCTATGTATTTCTTCCTTCTTTCCCAAGAGAGGCATCAGTTCCTTGTAGAATGAACTTTAAAAGTTGATACCGAATTGTCAGTATCTGAAATCTATTTGTTATGGAATTATCATGGATATATCCCAACCACCAATTATCTCATCTGTGCTATGTCTTTTAACTATGTCTCAGTCAGTGCCCGATCTGTTCCGTGAACTACCATTTATGAGAGCTGAAACTCTGTTAGACTTCCCTTGTTCAAATCTGTTATCTGCCTCTTAATAGCTGTTTGACTTTTGGTGTTTTACTTAATTTCTCTGCATCTCAGCTTTCCTGTTTATAAGAAGGAGATGACAGTGGTGTCTAGCTGCTATATTTGAATTTTTGTGTCTTCCTCAAAATTCATGTGTTGAAATCATAATTCCCAAAGATGATGGTATTAGAAGGTGGGGCCTTTAGGTGAGAAGTATGTAAGTCATGGTGGTGGAATCTTCATGGGTGGATTCCGTGCCTTAAAAACAGGCTCCAGTGGGATCTCTTGTCACTTCTACCAGGTGAGGACAGAGTGAGAAGGCAGGAAACCAGGAAGGGGACTCTCACTAGAAGGCAGACGTGCTGCTGATGTGATCTTGGGACATTTAAGACTCCAGAACTGTGAGCAATAAATTTCTGTTGTTTATAAAATACACAGTCAGTGATATTTTGTTTTGGCAGTTCTAATGGGCTCAGACACTAACTAATAAGTTGGTTATGAACATTAAATGAAATAAAATGCATAAAGAGCTTAGCAAAGTGCACAGCATATAGTACTCATTAAATGGTATTATTATTCTCGACTCCATTTCCAGCTGTTTGTTAAGTAATATTCTTGGTCTGTATAATTACTATCATGTAATGATACATGGTCAAGTATTATTTACTCACCTATATAATTCTTTACTCCAAAAGATTTGGCTTTGATAGCTCTATCAAAATCTGCTTGCTGCTGCTGCTGCTAAGTCGTTTCAGTTGTGTCCAACTCTGTGCGACCCCATAGACAGGGGCCCACTGTCTCTGGGATTCTCCAGGCAAGAACACTGGAGTGGGTTGCCGTTTCCTTCTCCAGTGCATGAAAGTGAAAAGGGAAAGTGAAGTTGCTCAGTCGTGCCCGACTCTTAGCGACCCCATGGACTGCAGCCTACCAGGCTCCTCTGTCCATGAGATTTTCCAGGCAAGAGTACTGGAGTGGGGTGCCATTGCCTTCTCTGCTTATCTCTCATTAAATTGTATAAACTTTGAGGGAAGAACTCATACCTTACTTATTTTTATCCTCTCTGTTGGAAAACATAAGGTTTTTTTTTTGTGTTTTTTTTTTTTTTTTTGCAAAAATAAGTATAAATGAATACTCTTTGTGACCCCATGCACTGTAGCCTATCAGGCTCCTCCTTCCATGGGATTTTCCAGGCAAGAGTGCTGGAGTGCTGGAGTGGATTGCCATTTTCTTCTCCAGGGGATCTTCCCGACCCAGGAATCAAACCCGGGTCTCCTGTATAGCAGGCAGACACTTTACCGTCTGAGCCACCAGGGAAGCCTGTAAATGAATAGATAATAATTATGATGGACATGATTTTTAATGATCAGATTGACTTAATGGAGTGGATTTACATATCTCAGACAAAGTTTTCTGAATTTGAGCTACCTGTAAGAAATATGTGTGTTAGTCACTCAGTCGTGTCCAACTGTTTGTGATGTCATGGAGAAGCCCACCAGGCTTCTCTATCTATGGAATTCTCCAGGCAAGTATACTGGAGTGGGTAGCCATTACGTTCCCCAGGGATCTTCCTGAACCAGGGATTGAACCCAGGTCTCCTGCATTGCAAGCAGATTTTTTGCCGTTTGAGCCACCATTGTAAGAAATAATAATTTTTAACTACATACTATGAAAAGTATAGAAAAATGGAGATATACAAAATATATGCACTAGTTATTAAACACACATATTTAATAGCTCTGTTCATTAGGAGAGACTCGAAACAATGACACCATAGTAAAAATGGCATACTTATTCCCTACATCTTAATTTCTAAACACCATTCTTCAGTGAAAGAAACAAGTTCTTTTGGAAAAATGGTTGATTCTAGTGATTGATATCTAGAGCAGAGAAAATTCTAGACAAGCCTGGAATTTCTTTTAGGGTCAAAAAGTAAGGACATGTTAAAAAAGAAAAAAAAAAGATTTAGCTAGAAAAAAATGTTACTCAAACAGTATAGTGATAGTGTTGAATATAAACTAGTATATGCTATTTTGTACCTACTTTGGTGGAGGCTTTGCTATTCTGTGGGTGCACTGTTTAGAATATGTGACATCTTTTGTCAGTATGGCATGCAATGTGGGAACATGATTGCTAAGAATTGAAAACTAAATTGTTTACTTCTAAAATGATATTTGCAGCATTTCATTGGAAAAGACCCTGATGCTGGGAAAGACTGATGGTAGGAGGAGAAGGGAGCAACACAGAATAAGCTGGTTGGATGGCATCACTAACTCCATGGGAATGCATATGAGCAACCTCTGGGAGATGGTCAAAGACAGGGAAGCCTGTCATGCTTGCAGTCCATGGGGTTGCAAAGAGTCAGACACAGCTGACCAACTGAACAACAGCAAATTGGTCATATAGAAATATCTAACAGCAAAAAAAAAAAAAAAAGATGTTTGTCCCATGATAAGAAAGTGAGAGAAATAATAAGCCAGTAAACTTTTGTTCTAGGTTCAAATTACTCATGAATTAGCACTGAACATTATTCACCATAAATACCTCCTACTCTGGATAGAGCATCATCTTGGAAATAGATCCTAGCTCCTCTACATAATAGCTGTGACAGTGAGCAAGATATGTAATCTTTCCTAGCACTGTTTACTTCTTCGTTGAATAATGATTTTACTCTTTCTTTTACAGTGCTTTTATGGACATTAGTTAAATTAGTGCATGCAAATATTCTGGTACAGTTTCTCATATATTTAGTAAAAAATATCTTTAGTAAATTGAGGAAGTACAATGAGTCAGCACATAGTTGCACCAGGGTTAGGATCTGCTTTGCATTAAGCTCTTCAGGCAACAGTCTCTGATCTGTAACAAGAGCTGTGTGGTGCTTATATCCTTATATTTCCCTTTTCCTGTGTGTGAAGGGATACATATATGCATCAGAGGGTGAGGATAGGATATATATTGTATATATTCATATATATACATATATACCACTGGACATAGGGCGAGACCACAAGTGTCAATTTAAACCTCACATTCTTCTGTAATATTGTTGGAAATTGAAAATCATAAAATCCACAAAGAGATGATGGTAAGATATCTCACAAAGGATGAAGTATTAGTAATATACCTTGTTTATCCTGTAATTTTTCCTCCTGTTTCCTATTTTTGAAACTGGCAGGTATCATGGGAGTCTTTAAAAATCTTATCCAACCGAGTGAGTATTACATCTGGATATATTCTCATTCCTATCATATTTTTTAAATCATTGGTCATTCAACTTTTCTAACACTCCGTCAGCTAAAAACAAAGTCTGTCTTAATTTATATTACTCGGGGACATTAGGATCTATAGTTTGGGTGTGGTAAGGCATTAATTTTTATGTGCAAGCTATCAGCTCATTGATTTCCTGGGTATGCATTGCAATTAGAAACTTGCATACAAAATGAATACTAATTTACAAAGTTCAAATGAATAGTGTACCTTGTGAGGCTACATGGATATAAAGAAGCAGATATGACTATTTACTGTGTTATTCATTTATTCAGCAATTTGCTTTTACCACCTGTTATGTGCTAGGTACTGTTAAGCATATTGCAGATACATCTGGAAACAACACCAGCCAAAACAAGGTCCCTGTCTTCTTGGAGGAGAGAGTTAATAAGTATATAAATAGATCATAAATAAGAGTGTTTTAGAAGGTGATGAGTACGTGAAAGATGTCAGAGAGGGTGACTGGATAGGAAGAGAGGGAAAGGGGAGTTTTCTTTAATAGAGTTTAGGTCAGGTCTCTTTGAGGAGATGACATTTGAACTGCTGCTGCTGCTGCTGCTAAGTCGCTTCAGTTGTGTCCGACTCTGTGTGACCCCATAGATGGCAGCCCACCAGGCTCCCCCATCTGTGGGATTCTCCAGGCAAGAACACTGGAGTGGGTACATTTGAACTGAGAACTGATTCATGAGATAGGTCTGGTCATCTGAGGATCTGGGTTAAGAGTCTTCCAGGCAAAGGGAACACTTAGTGATGCCGGTGAAATAAAGATGAACTTATCTCAATCAGGAGTAGGAAGAACCTCTCTGTTTAGAACAAAATGAGGAAAGAAAATCTTAGCAGGAGATGAAATTAAAGGGGTTGGAGACATATCTTGAGAAGTCTTCTTAGTGGTTATAAGGTGTTTGGGTTTCTTTCTAATTAGTGTCGTTGTTCAGTTGCTAAGTCTTGTTTAACTCTTTGCAACCCCATGGACAGCATCATATCATCTTCCCTATACTTCATTATCTTCCAGAGTTTGCTCAAATTCAGGTCCATTGAGTCAGTGATGCCATTCAACCATCTTATCCTCTGTTGCCCTCTTCTTCTCCTGCCCTCAGTCTTTCCCAGCATCAGGATCTTTTCCAGTGAATCAGTCCTTCCAATGAATATTCCAGGCAGATTTCTTTTAGGATTGACTGGTTTCATCTTCTTGCTGTCCAAGGGACTCTCAAGAGTCTTCTCCAGCGCCACAGTTCAAAAGCATCAATTCTTCAGCTCTCAGCCTTCTTTATGGTCCAACTCTCACATCTGTACATGACTACTGGAAAAACCTTAGCTTTGACTTTACAGACCTTTGTCATCAAAGTGATGTCTCTGCTTTTTAATGCACTGCCTAGGTTTGCTATAGCTTTTCTTCCAAGGAGCAAGTATCTTTTAATTTCATGGCTGAGGTCACTGTCTACAGTGCTTTTGGAGGCCCCAAAATTAAAATCTGTCAATATTTCCCCATCTGTTTGTCATGAACAATATCCATGCATCATGCCAATAAGCTTGTTGGTGTATGCCAGTACTTATCCAAAAATGCTGGCTCCCTCCCTGCCCGAATAAGGGCATATGCTTTTCATAAAATTTACTAATGAAGGTGAAGGTGAAGTCGCTCAGTCGTGTCCGACTCTTTGTGACCCGTGGACTGTAGCCCACCAAGCTCCTCTGTCCATGGGATTCTCCAGGAAAGAATATTGGACTGGATTGCCATTTCCTTCTCCAGGAGATCTTCCTGACCCAGGGTTGAACCTAGGTTTCCCACATTGCAGGCAGATGCTTTAACCTCTGCACCACCAGGGAAGAAGTACTAGGTCATTGTTTTATTCATTCTGTAAAAACTTATTATAGCTAAACATATGTGATACAATATACCCTTTAGAATATTACAATGTAGAAGAAAATATCACATGGTAAATTGCATAGTAAAGGTACTACAAATTTAGCTGTAGAGAAAAGTATGGGCAAATTACATAGTAAAGATAACTACAAATTCTTTGAGTGCATAGTATAAATAACTCCACTACTGAAAGAAGAATAAAAAGTCAACCTTAGGAATTCAGAAAAGTTAGATTTATTTGTATCTCTGTCCCCAGTTCCACTGAAGATGTTAGATTCCTTTAAGAAATACACAAAGTATTTTTCATAGAGAACTTGCTCAATAAATATTTGAATATGTATGCAAATATATTTTTGATGTTGTGCTGAGGCCTCCCCTGGTTTGCCTGCCTTCTGTAATTCCCAATTATACTCTTGCTGGTATTAGTCAAGACTTTGTTCATTTGATCTCTTGTTCAAATGGTAGAGTTTTATCTACAATTTTTTGGCTGTCTGCTCAGTGTTGCCTTCTATTTAGGATCATTCATATTCTCTGTTAATGTGGTGGTCTAACTGACATGCAAATCTCTTGAGACATGCTAGTATTTCACACTTATGATTTTTCTATGGCCAATATAGGAAGGTCTAGTGAACAGATTTTGTGATGTGTTTCCTGTTTAGGTACTAGAGGGTTTTTGGCTTAGAGATTATGTTTGTGTTCCCCCCACCCCAACTTCTTTTTATACTAGTATTAATTAACGGTCTAGGAAGATACCTTGAAATGAAATATGTACCTGACATGTGTACTTGAAAATGAAATTTTACTCAAAATAAACACTTGAAAACATGATTTTGATGCATTATTACATCAAAATTACAGTATTTCTTTACAAGCCACTGTTAATTACACTCCTTGTTTAAGATTTTGTTTTTTTTCTGCTAGAAATTTCATTGCACTTATATAATGCATATAATTGTAGTGGAAAGAATTCTGTAATTTTTGTTTTCTCTGCTGTTTAACAATAATCGTTTTACTTTAGCATTCATATCTATGGCAATCCATATAATAGCACTTAAAATATTATAGATAATCTTTAATATGCCAATATTCACTCAGATTATAAAGATCTTAATGGGCATCATTCATCCATTCTAGTTGTACTGATACAGAGTGTTTTATTTTTCTGGAACATAAACTGTGGTCAGTAAACATTGGTTGAAGTTATGGATAAATGAAAAATGTATTAAAACTTCTATCAACCTCGGTAGCAAAGTATCGTGGCATTGTGTTTAAAAGCAGCAAATTATAGGGACTTCCCTGGTTGTCCAGTGGTTAAGACTGTGCTTCCTGCAGAGGGCATGGGTTCAGTCCCTGGTCAAGGAAGTATGACTTTGCATGCCTCACAGTGCAGCCAATAAATAAATAAATAGATTTTAAAAATCAGCAGTATTTTTTTCAGAACTTCAAGGATAATAACTTTGTAGAGACTAGCAATGAATTATTTTCTTTCATAAATACTGATATTTTCAACTATTTATTACAACTAACATTTTAATTATCTTAGGATTTTCTGATAAATATCACTAAGTTCTATTTGTTTACCATAATTTTTCATCTGAATTCATAATTTACTTCTTTGAGAATTTTGACTTTGCCAATTGCATGTTCAGTTTTCCTAATATACACATTTAGCATAATGATTATTTTCTGTTAATTTAAAATATAATG
>SJYQ01000582.1:857938-886622 GCA_006410935.1 Redunca redunca | reverse complement strand
AATCAATTGGTGCTTTCTCTTTTGAATAAACTAACTTTTGATAAGATATGAGAAGATGTAAGCTCCAGGGACATTTTTATTTAAAAATCAGAAAACCTTAACTGAAAAGGATTGTTCCAAACAATGAAAATTTCTGAGCAGAAGTAGTTCTTCTGTTTCCCATTGTCTGAATTTCTCCAAGTTTCTTTATTATATAAACTTTCTCATTCAAATTTTGAAGTAAACTGAGTCATTCCCACCAAACAAGTTTAACTAATGCATAAATAAATCATTACAGGCAGATTTCAAGCTTTTGTGCATTTAAAAAAAATTGACAATGGGCTCTTTACAGAATCTTTCAGTGCCTATGAGAGACTGGCCACCCTACAAACTGATAAAGTCAGTCCATCTTGTTTTCTTGTCAGAGGTGGGCATTCTTATCTCACTAGTCAAACTGGTTGATAGAGCCTAACCAGAGTTCAGACTGATCAAAAAGTAGTTGAAGCAGAATGGGAAAAAAATAATAACAGGCCTTCATTACTGAATTGTTCATGGAATTAAGTGGTTCACATTCTTTTCCTTATTTTTATAATATTATGGTTACACAGGGACAGGTGTAGGTAAACAGAGAGGAATGGTATTAAGATCTCTCATTAACTCTGTGTGGTTTGATTAATGAAAAGAAAATATAAATCACTTTCCTTCATTACACAGTATATTGTGAGGGAAAAAAATGTTATGTTGGAGCAACAAAGAGCTTGTGTCCTTGCAAGAAAGAATAATCAAATATTTATAATTCCACCTTCTAGTTTTCAATAAATAGAAAAAGATATATTGTAGTTATGACTGATTTCATTTTCAGATTAGCTCCAGTGTTCTGAAATTTTTAAGTTAGGCGTATAATTAACATTTTATATCAGCCATATTGTTATATAGTTCACTAGGGTAGATGCATAAAAAGAAAAAATTGATTAATACGTACATAGTTAGAGTGATTCTATTGTTCACTGAGGTTTCAACACATCCTAGCCTGGTGGCAGGCACTTCACAAGATGTGTGGCCTGTAGTCAGGACACAAAAATGATTAAAATGAAATTCCTACTATTGGAGAACTTCAGGTTTAGTTCCAGCAGTAGATGCCTACAAGTATGGAAGCAGCTGAAGTACAGAGGAGGCAGAGACAGCATAGTACAACGCCAATCTAACAGAACTGAACAGCCACCAGGGATCGGAGATGGACAGTAGCTTTATAGCACGTACCGCTTTGTGTTAACTTCCTAAAACGTAGTTTGTGTTAATAAGTTTTACATAAGCTTGAAAGGAAAGTGAAAGTCGCTCTGTCCTGTCTGACTGTTTGCGACCCTTTAGACTCTTTGGACTGTATAGTCCTTGGAATTCTTCAGGCCAGAATACTGGAGTGGGTAGCTTTTCCTTTCTCCAGGGGATCTTCCCAACCCAGAAATCAAACCCAAGTCTCCCTCATTGTAGGTGGATTTTTCTACCAGCTGTGCCACAAAGGAAGCCCAGGAATACTGGAGTGGGCAGCCTATCCCTTCTCCAGAGAATCTTCCTGACCAAGGAATCGAACCAGGGTCTTAGGCATTGCAGGCGGATTCGTTACCAACTGAGCTAAGTGTGTGTGTGTGCTCATTCACTTCAGTGTCCAGCTCCCTGATTCCCCATGGACCAGGGCTCTCCAGGCTCCTCCGTCCAGGGGATTCTGCAAGCAAGAATACTGCAGTGGGTTGCCATTTCCTTCCCCAGTAATAAAGTATAAAGTGAGTGAAGTGAAGTGGCTCAGTCATGTCCTGCCTCTTTGTGACCCCATGGACTGCAGCCCACCAGGCTCCTCCGTCCATGGGATTTTCCAGGCAAGAGTACTGGAGTGGAAGTGCCACTGCCTTCTCCAAACTGACCTATAGGGCTATGCAAATATTGAAGGTAATAAATAATCAGTAGTAGCATTAGTCATAATAATAAAAACAATTCTGTGTGAAGCTTGCACTGAGACAGACTTTGTTCTAGGTAGTTGTTATACGTTAACTCATTTAGTCCTACCCTATGGGATGATCACTATAATATACCCTTCCTGCAGATGAAAGGACTAAGGAACCAAAACAACAAAAAATCTTTGTGTAGGATTATAATCCTGAGATTTGAGCACAGGCAGTAGAACATTAACCACCATTCTAGACCTCTGCTTAGTAAGATGATTGGAGCAGCTACACTTAATATTCAGACACCTTGAGTAAGCGCATCTAAATACACTTAAATACATTATTTTATAATTATGGCTTACACTAACACGTTACTAATAGATCAAGTAACTGGTTTACTAGCTAGTTACTAGTAAATCAAGTTTCACAGCACATCCATTTTATGTCTATATAACTCCTAGACATCAACTTTGTTGTTTTTTAAGTTTTCATTTTATATTGGAGGATAGTTGATTAACAATGTTGAGTTAGTTTCAGATGTACAACTAAGTGATTCAGTTGTACAGGTATATGTATCTATTCTTTTTCAGATTCTTTTCCCAATTAGACTACTACAGAATATCGAGCAGAATTCCCTGTACTACACAGTAGGTCCTTGTTGGTTAACCATTTTAAATATAGCAGTGTGTAAATGTCAATCCCAAATTCCCTAAATACCCCTCCCCAACCCCATAAACGTAAGTTCATCCTCTATATCTGTGAGTGTGTTTCTGGTTTGTAAATAAGTTCATTTGTATCATTTTTTAATATGACACATATGAGTTTTATCAAATAATATTTCTTTTTATGTATTAACTCAGTATGACAATCTCTAAGTCTGTCCATGTTGATGCAAATGACATTATTTCATTATTTTTATGGCTGTGTAATATTCCATTGTATATATGTATCACATCTTCATTATCTATTCTGCTGATGGATATTTAGTCTGCTTCCATGTCTTGGCTATTATAAACTTTCAGATCATCTTTTTCTCCAGGTGCATGCTCAGGAGAGTGGGATTACAAGATCACATGGTAGTTATATTTTTAGTTTCTTAAGGAACCTAAGATCATGGAATCTGTTCCCATCACTTCATGGTAAATAGATGGGGAAACAGTGGAAACAGTGTCAGACTTTATTTTTGGGGGCTCTAAAATCACTGCAGATGGTGACTGCAGCCATGGAATTTAAAAATGCTTACTCCTTGGAAGGAAAATTATGACCAACCTAGATAGCATATTCAAAAGCAGAGACATTACTTTGCCAACAAAAGTCCATCTAGTGAAGGCTATGGTTTTTCCAGTGGTCATGTATGGATGTGAAAGTTGGATGTGAAGAAAGCTGAGCGCTGAAGAACTGATGCTTTTGAACTGTGGTGTTGGAGAAGACTCTTGAGAGTCCCTTGGACTGCAAGGAGATCCAACCAGTCCATTCTAAAGGAGATCAGTTGTGGGTGTTCATTGGAAGGACTGATGCTAAAGCTGAAACTCCAATACTTTGGCCACCTCATGCGAAGAGTTGACTCACTGGAAAAGACTCTGATGCTGGGAGGGATTGAGGGCAGGAGAAGCAGATGACAGAGGACGAGATGGCTGGATGGCATCACCGACTCGATGGATGTGAGTTTGGTTGAACTCCAGGAGTTGGTGATGAACAGGGAGGCCTGGCATGCTGCAATTCATGGGATCGCAAATAGTCGGACACGACTGAGCAACTGAACTGAACTGAAGGAACCTCCATATTATTCTCTATAATAGTTGCACCCATTTACATTCCCACAGTGTAGGAGGGTTCCCTTCTCTCCACACTCTCTCCAGTATTTATTATTTGTGGATTTTTTTTGATGATAGCCCTCTGACTGGTGTGAGGTGATACTTCATCATAGTTTTAATTTGCAGTTCTCTAATAATTAGTGATGTTGAACATCTTTTCATGTGCCTCTTGGCCATCTGTATGTCTTCTTTGAAGAAGTGTCTCTTTAGGTTTTTTGCCCATATTTTGATGGTTTTTTTTTTTTTTTCATGCTATTATACTGGTGAGCAAGGCAGACAGTCCTTGTCCTCAATGAGTTAACAGTTCAGTACAAAGTAATAGGGAAAAACTAATTTAATTTTAAAAAGCCAATTTGTCAAATGCAGTGACAGAGTATAGATAGAGGTTATCCCAGCCAGCATGATTTATTTAGTGCTTGGCTTAGTATAAAGGAATATTAGTGCTTGAGTTTTTCCAAAAAAGGCAGTTTTGAGCTAAGACTTGCATGCATGTGGAATTCAAGTGGGTGTAGAGATGTTGTAAGGAAAAATAGGGAGTAAGAGAGGCAAGCAGGAAGAAGTGCATGAGACTTTAAAATCTTAGAAATAAGAGAGGGCATGATGTATTCAGGAAATTATGAAACTGAAAGAGTATACACTATGCCTCAAAGATATTCTTGTGGTATAAAGTAAGGAAGTCCTTGAAAAATGATGGAGGCCTAACACAAGGGACACAAGGGTCAACTTGAAAGGAATCCCACTGGCCAAATCTGAGACAATTTTGACAAGAGAAGACATGTTAGTAAAGAATTAAATTACAGAATAAAATATGGTTCCATGGCTCAGTATTGATATACATTAAGGAGTAAATAAGTAGAAATGGAAAACTCTTCCGTAAGGTATACTTTCAGATAATAAATGTAGAAAGCATGATGGAATTAGAAAAATCACTATTCAGAAATTGCCATAACAGTACTTGCTTCAGTGCTTCAGGCAAGATTCATCAATAGATGTTACATTTAAGGAGCAAAAATATCCTAAACAAGATATTTACTTATTCTCAACATATATCCCCATAAGGTATTTGTTAATTCAAAGAGAAAATAGAGAAGCTGACAGCACCTCAATGAAGTGAGCAGTGTGTACATCACCTGCAATGGGACAAATCAATGTCATATGCCTCTTCATATGGTGCACCTGGAGGGAAACAGCATCACTTCTGTCCTCTGTCTGCCAGGAATCCATAACCTGTATCAAATCAAGGTGAAACATCAGAGAAAGCTAAAATGAGGGACATTGTACAAAGTGGTCCTATATTCTTTAAAAGTGTCAAGGTCATGGAGGATACTTAAGGAACTGTTCCATATAAAGAATAATAAGAGGTCTGACAACTATCTATCAAATGTGATTATGTTGCAAGGAGAAAGCCAGTTCTGACTCTGTGTTGGAAACTGTTTCTTTGACTTATTTTTTGTTGCTTTTATTATTAAAATCAAACTCAATGGCTTGCCCGGAGGACCCTGCCCCTCTGCTTGACTGTAAACTAAAGTGCCATTGTTCACCTTAGATCAGTTCAGTTTAGTCCCTCAGTCATGTTCAACTCTTGGTGACCCCATGGACTGCAGTACGCCAGGCTTCCCTGCCCATCACCAACTCCTGGAGCTTACTCAATCTCATGTCCACTGAGTCAGTGATGCAATCCAACCATCTCATCTTCTCTCATCCACTTATCCTCCTGCCTGCAATCATTTCCAGCATCAGGGTCTTTTCTAATAAGTCAGTTCTTCCCATCAGGTGGCCAAAGTATTGGAATCTCAGCTTCAGCATCAGTCCTTCCAATGAATGCTCAGGACTGATTTCCTTTAGGTGGACTGGTTGGATCTCCCTGCTGTCCAAAGGACTCTCAACAGTCTTCTTCAACACCACAGTTCAAAAGCATCAATTCTTCAGTGCTCAGCTTTCTTTATAGTCCAACTCTCACATCCATACATGACCACTGGAAAAACCAAAGCTTTGACTAGACTGAACTTTGTTGGCAAAGAAATGTCTCTGCTTTTTAATAGGCTGTCTAGATTGGTCATAACTTTTCTTCCAAGGAGCAAGCATCTTTTAATTTCATGGCTGCAGTCACTATCTGCAGTGATTTTGAAGTCCCCCACCCCCCACCAAAAAAAATAAAGTCTGTTGCTGTTTCCATTGTTTTCCCATCTATTTGCCATGAAGTGATGGGACCAGATGCCATGATCTTAATTTTCCAAATGTTGAGTTTTAAGCCAACTTTTTCATTCTCCTTTTTCACTTTCATCAAGAGGCTCTTTAGTTCTTCTTCTCTGTCTGCCATAAGGGTGGTGTCATCTACATATCTGAAGTTATTACTATTTCTCCTGGAAATGTTGATTCCAGCTTGTGTTTCTTCCATTCCATCATCTCTCCATGATGTACTCTGCATATAAGTTAAATAAGCAGGGTGACAATATACAGATTTGACGTACTCCTTTCCCTATTTGGAACCAGTCTGTTGTTCCATGTCCAGTTTGAACTGTTGCTTCCTGACCTGCATACAGATTTCTCAAGAGGTAGGTCACATGGTCTGGTATTCCCATCTCTTTCAGAATTTTCCAGTTTGTTGTGATCCATAACATCAAAGGCTTTGGCATAGTCAGTAAAGCAGGAGTAGATGTTTTTCTGGAACTCTCTCACTTCTTCAATGATCCAACGGATGTTGACAATTTGATCTCTGGTTCCTCTGCCTTTTCAAAATCCAGCTTGAACATCTGGAAGTTCATGGTTCATGTACTGTTGAAGCCTGGCTTGGAGAATTTTGAGCATTACTTTGCTAACATGTGAGATGAGTGCAATTGTGCAGTAGTTTGAACATTCTTTGGCAGTGCCTTTCTTTGGGATTCAAATGAAAACTGACCTTGTCCAGTCCCATGGCTACTGCTGATTTTTCAAATTTGCTGGTATATTGAGTGTAACACTTTCACAGCATCATCATTTAGGATTTGAAATAGCTCAGCTGGAATTCCATCACCTCCACTAGCTTTGTTTGTAGTGATGCTTCCTAAGGACCACTTGAGTTCGCATTCCAGGATGTCTGGCTCTAGGTGAGTGATTACACCATTGTGGTTATCTGGGTCATAAAGATCTGTTTTGAATAGTTTAGTGTATTCTTGCCACCTCGTCCTAGTATCTTCTGCTTCTGTTTGGTCCATACCATTTCTATCCTTTTTTGTGCCCATCTTTGCATGAAGTATTCCCTTTCTCCTCCATTTTTTTGCATTGATCACCAAGGAAGCCTTTCTTCTCTCTCCTTGATATTCTTTGAAACTCTGCATTCAAATGGGTATATCTTTCCTTTTATCTTTTGGCTTTCACTTTGTTCACATCTATTTGTAAGGCCTCTTCAGACAACCATTTTGCCTTTTTTTTTTTTTTTTTTTTGAAGATAATCTTGATCCTTGCCTCCTGTACAGTGTCACAAACTTCTGTCCATAGTTCTTCAGGACTCTGTCTATACAAGATATATTTGTGACTTCCACTGTATAATTGTAAGGGATTTGATTTAGGTCATACCTGAATGGTCTAGTGGTTTTCCCTACTTTCTTCGATTTAAGTATGAATTTGGCAGTAAGGAGTCCATGATCTGAGCCACAGTCAGCTCCTGGTTCTGTTTTTGCTGACTATCTAGAGAATCTCCATCTTTGGCTGCAAATAATATAATCAATCTGATTTTGGTATTAACCATCTGATATTGTCCATGTGTTGCAGGAAGGCAGACTCCTCCTAGGGACTGAAACTGGGCTCTTGTCTAACACTCGGAAATGAATTGTCCGGGGAGACACATGTGCTGACAAAGCAAGAGGTTTTATTGGGAAAGGGCACCCGGGTGGAGAGCAGTAGGGTAAGGGAACCCAGGAGAACTGCTCTGCCGCATGGCTCGCAATGTCGGGTTTTGTGGTGATGGGATTAGTTTCCAGGTGATGTTTGACCAATCATTCTAATTTAGAGTCTTTCCTGGTGGCGCACGCATTGCTCAGCCAAGATGGATGCTAGCAAGAGGGATTCTGGGAAGTGGACGGACACACGATGTCTCCTTTAGACCTTTCCCAAACTATTCTGGTTGATGGTAGCTTATTAGTTCCCTATTCCTTATTAGGATCTCCTGTCATAAAACAACTCATGCAAATGGTTACTATGGTACCTGGCCAGGGTAGACGGTTTCAATCAGTGTGCTTCCCCTTCTCTACATGTGTAGAGTCTTTTGTGTTGTTGGAAGAGAGTGTTTGCTATGACCAGTGCATTCTCTTGACAAAACTCTTATTAGCCTTTGCCCTGTTTCATTCTGTACTACAAGGCCAAATTTGCCTGTTACTCCAAGTTGACCAGTTCATAGAGAGATAATTTGTTCCAACCCACCTGTGAATAGAAGAGTTTAACTGGCCCCCTCCAAAGGCTGGCCGTTCCCTTGGAGATGTTTTGCAAGACTGAAGACCCTTTCACTTTATTCCCCACTGCCTCTCCCTCTCTAGTCTGCCTTGTGATTGCTTCACCCTCATTGCTTCTTTCCGATCTATAAAAGAACCTGGAATCCAGACACTGATAAGGTGGTTATTTTGAGGCAATAGCCTGCCATTTTCTTAGTCTTCTGGCTCCCTAATTAAACTGTTCCTTGCCTCAATACCTTGTCTTTTGAATTCATTGGTCTATCATTAGCAAGAAGAGCAACCTTGGACTTGGTTCAGTTCAGTTCAGTTCCTCAGTTGTGTCCAACTCTTTGCGACCCCATGAACTGCAGTGTGCCAGGCATCCCTGTCCATCACCAACTCCCGGAGTTCACTCAGACTCACATCCATCGAGTGGGTGATGCCATCCAGCCATCTCATCCTCTGTCGTCCCCTTCTCCTCCTGCCCCCAATCCCTCCCAGCATCAGAGTCTTTTCCAATGAGTCGACTCTTCGCATGAGGTGGCCAGAGTACTGAAGTTTCAGCTTCAGCATCATTCCCTCCAAAGAATTCCCAGGGCTGATCTCCTTCAGAATGTACTGGTTGGATCTCCTTGCAGTCCAAGGGACTCTCAAGAGTCTTCTCCAACACCACAGTTCAAAAGCATCAATTCTTTGGCGCTCAGCCTTCTTCACAGTCCAACTCTCACATCCATACATGACCACTGGAAAAACCATAGCCTTGACTAGATGGACTTTAGTCAGCAAAGTAATGTCTCTGCTTTTGCATATGTTATCTAGGTTGGTCATAACTTTTCTTCCAAGGAGTGTCTTTTAATTTCATGGCTGCAGTCACCATCTGCAGTGATTTTGGAGCCCAAAAAATAAAGCCTGACACTGTTTCCCCATCTATTTCCCATGAAGTGATGAGACTGGATGCCATGATCTTCGTTTCTGAATGTTGAGCTTTAAGCCAACTTTTTCACTCTCCACTTTCACTTTCATCAAGAGGCTTTTTAGTTCCTCTTCACTTTCTGCCATAAGGGTGGTGTCCTCTGCATATNAGTAAATAATGAGAGAGTTTTGTGACTTTCATCATTAGTGAACCATAGTTTACTTGGTTCCATTAGTTCATCATTAGTTCACCATTAATGGCACCCCACTCCAGGACTCTTGCCTAGAAAATCTCATGGACTGAGGAGCTTGGTAGGCTGCAGTCCATGGGGTCACTCCTAATCGGACACGACTGAGTGACTTCACTTTTACTTTTCACTTTCATGCATTGGAGAAGGAAATGGCAGCCCACTCCAGTGTTCTTGCCTGGAGAATCCCAGGGACGGGGGAGCCTGGTGGGCTGCCATCTATGGGGTCGCACAAAATCTGACACGACTGACGCGACTTAGCAGCAGCAGCAGCAGTTCACCATTAGTTCACTTAGTTCCATTAGTTCACCATTGGTTCACCTAATTAGTTCCATTGTTAAAGCAAAATATCTTAGAGACCCACAGTTTGGTTTTCTGTGATTATTTCATCAGTGAAGTTACCTCATTTGAAAAGTCAGTACTTTACTCTTCCCCTTTAATAGAACAGCATATTAGAATAGGAATGCTAGGATTTATACTAGTATTAGACTTCAGTAATATATATTAAGTGCAAGTCCAGGGAAATAAGAATTAGAATCTTATAGATGGCTAACCTGTCTGTAGAAACAGAAGAGTCTACCAAAGAATATTTCATCTTGTATATGCCTTGGGTGCTACTTTCCCAGACCATTTGAATGTTTTGAGGATTTAAGAATATAGCATCAATTAGAAAAAAAAAAGGGAGAGATATAGAATGTTTTCTAAAACACATGCATTGTTTTAAATGCCCACATTTCTTTGTGGTACCCCATGTAATTTGGTAACTCCTATTTTCATCTTACCTTTGGTTATATATGAAAAGTAACATTTTAAAGAAGTGAACTGAACCTTTATAATTGAGTTTGTATGTATGTGTGCTCTTGCATACATCATGCATGTGTGCTGAATAACTTTGCTTCAGAATACAATAAAATATTTTATAGCAGAGAATAATTTTTTGCAACTTAATGTCAATCTGCTCATATTTGGGTATGAGCTTGAAAGACACAATAAATTAGGCCATGCCCAAGACAAAGGTGGATAAAGAGTAGATACAGATAATGATGTATTCTTTCACATTCAAATAATTTATCCAAACTTCACAGGGTTTTGAAGATTTCAAATATATATTATACTTTATTGCATAGTCAAAAGTTATATAAAATTAAAAATAATAAGTTACATAATGATTAATGTTTATGAAACTCTATTGAGGAAGACATTATATCTTGGCTTCAGGGAACAGAAAAACAATTATCTCTAGCTTAATTACTTTCATTTTAGTGGAATGAAGATATACTGGACTAGCATAAGCACACAGCCGTCTCCTTTAATTCAACTATGTATGATACTGAGTACTATGGCTTCCCAGGTGGTGCAAGAGTCAAGAAATGCAGGTTTGATCCCTGGGTCAGGAAGATGCCTTGGAGTGGGAAATTGCAACTCAGTCCAGTATTCATGCCTGAAAGATTCTATTGGCAGAGGAGCCTGGTGGGCTAAAGTCCATACAGTTGCGAAGGGTTGGACATGACTGAGCATGTGCACATGCACATGCACACGCTCGTGCATGCGCGCACGCGCACACACACACACACACACACACACACACACACACATTGACTACTGATTTACCCACCTATTGTCTAGTAGAAGTCAAAATTTGCATCTTGTTGGTGTGTGGTTTGGAAAAGAATTTCCAGACATGAGACAGAATGAGAGGAAATAAAGTTTATTAGAGTGGGAGACACTGTGAAAACAGTGGGCCAGTTCAAGGGAGAGCCAACGTTGAACAGGGGTCCTTAGGCCATTTTTATACCCAGGGTACAAGGAATGGGATACGGGCCTTGTAGGTCATTTGCTGATTTGATAAGGTGCTTATACTGTGTGGAGGAGGAGTAAGGCAAATACCTTCTCCCTATGGGGTAGGAGGGGAGACAGATTATATGGCTCAGGAGGACCTGAAATTCATTAATAGTTCCAACATGGGGGGAGGGAAGGACAATAAGGTTCCATATTTTTTTCTGTTCCTGCATTCCAAGGCCCTCTTTGCTTTTCTTTTTTTCCCTCCCTGTTCTTTAGTCCTTGGGACACCACAAGGTAAAGATTATATATAAGATAAGATGAGATGTGTGTGCAGGGGAAGAAAACCTATGAGGAATGTGAGAATTGCTGACATAGAAATTTCAAATGAAAATTTCACGGAGTATCTTGGATACAACATTCAAAAAGTTCATTTGCTTTGTCTTAGAACTTATCTCACAATGGCCTTATCCCTATTCCACTATTCACTAAAGGGATTTCGGGGGCAAATCACTTAACGTCTCAACCTCAGTTTTCATGAATCAGTGAATTTGGGATGAGAATGGTTTCAGTTTCATAAAATTGTAGTATGGAGTTGAGATAATATTACACAATAATCTGTATGACACACAATACAGAAAATGTACTTAGAAGGACACTGGCACATAATACATTTTGTATCTTTTCTCATCTAACACATACAGCGTACACCCCAGGTTGCTTTCAAATTCCTAAATTTTATAAAATAATGCTTAATAACAATTTTTATCTCTGTGAAAAATTCCTGTCATATCGATAAACAAAGACGTCAGGATCATTAGTAACTCAGTGACTGCAGCCCGCCAGTGTGAGCTGGCAAGGAGATCCAACCAGTCCATCCTAAAGGAGGTCAGTCCTGGGTGATCATTGGAAGCACTGATGTTGAAGCCGAAACTCCAATTCTTTGGTCACCTGATGTGAAGAAGTGACTCATTTGAAAAGACCCTTGTCACGCAACTGTATGTTCTTTGGTTCTTTGTCTCGTCACAACAAAGATTTTGAGTGACGGACATTTGCTTCCCTGGTGGCTCAGAGGATAAAGCATCTGCCTCCAATGCAGGAGACCTGGGTTTGATCCCTGGGTCAGGAAGATCCCCTGGAGAAGGAAATGGTAACCCAGTCCAGTATTCTTGCCTGGAGAATCCCTTGGATGGAGAAGCCTGGTAGGCTATAGTCCACGGGGTCGCAAAGAGTCAGACATGACTGAGCAACTTCACTTGGCGTGTCACAGCTCTCGGGTCTTGGACAGACCATGTTATAGCTCTCAGGTCTCGAATGTACCATGTTACAGCTCTTAGACAAATCAGTGTTACAGCTCTATTTTATTTAGAAGATAGCAGGAAAATCCATCTTCAAGGTGTGAGGGCACATCAATCCAAAGATGCGAGGAGAAGAGCGCCCCAGCGCGTGGGGGGAGAGAGAGAGGGCTAGCTAGCTTTGGCTCCTCTGTTTATATGTTTCTCTCTCCCTGGGCCTGTCCTATGTAAAGTGGGCCAGCCAGGAGTGGTGTTTGTTTTACTTGAGGTCCTCACTCCGGTCCTCGGACCTTCTTTTGTTCTATTTTCATGGGCTTTTCCCTTTTTTGTCTTTTAGCCACTGCCGTTTTGGACTCCTTTTCCCTATTCTACGTACCTAACAACCCTGATGCTGGGAAAGAGTGGGAGGAGAAGGGGATGACAGAGAATGAGATGGTTGGATGGCATCACCGACTCAATGGACATGAGTTTGAGTAAACTCTGCGAGTTGGTGATGGACAGGGCGGCCTGGCGTGCTGCAGTCCATGGGGTCACAAAGAGTCAGATGTGACTGAGTGACTGAACTGAACTGAACGGCCATCAGGTTGCATTCCACTCCCTCCAGTGAGCCCCAAGGGAGCTCAGGATGTGAAAAACAGACAAACCAACAAACACACACAGAATACTGGCCCAGGATAGCTGGGATGCATATGAAAGGAATGATTCCAGTGAGCCCAGATTCGTACATCATCCTAGCACATAAAAGTGCTAAATTCCTTAACTTGGTGTACCTGGTTTTCTTTAACAATAATCCTTTGATGTTCAAGCTACCTGTCCTTTGTTGTAAGACAACTTCTGGGTAACTTGGCTCCTCTCCTCATCTCCTGGAGCAATTTTCTCAGAGTTACTTGAGATGTTGTCTCCTGGGCTTGAAGTCCTAAAAATTCCCACTGAATAAAACATAATTCAACTTTTTTTGACTTTTTGACATAATTTGACTTTTTTTAAGTTGACATCTGTTAGTCCATATCACTTAAAACACATCACTTACCAGCCGTATTCATATCTCTCTGTAAGTAAATGGGTAGAAATAATCAGTTGAAGGGAACAATTCTCCCTGATAGGGAAAGGGGAGGAGAGAAACCTTTGATTTTCTTTTAGATTTCAGACTAAAAGAAAACACTAATTATAGGATTTCAAAAAATAAAAACATTGTGTGAGTAGGCATTATCTTAATGAATTAATTGCTTGAACAGTGAGGACAGTAACCAGCTTTGATGCACTGGCAAATGGTTTGAATAAGCACTGAGAAAAGTAAATAGAAGGCAACCTGAAAAGAATACAGGAACTGGAAGCCACAAACACCTGTTAACTACTCTGAGCAACTTCAATGCTGATTATGTCCTTTGGTTTGGCACCGTTTGAATACATGGCATCGAAACGGTTTCCTGCCAAGCGATTTAGTTAAATGAGTGTACTGTGTTTTCTATCCCAATTAAAAGCGAAGGGTTGGTGGTGGTTTTATATCCTTATGGAGCACTTCCTTTTTTATTTAAATAACTAAAAGTGAATTTAGTTTTTCTCTCATCAAAAAAACCTTAATCACGGTATCTTAGGCTAACACCTTTGCTTCCTTTTCTCCTCTGACCACCTGCCCGACCTATTTTCTTATTATTGACTATCTGTTATTCAGTTAAGGAGGATTGTTAGCTGTGCAGCCCAGCAGCCCAGGAACACTCAGTTCTGTTTAAAACAAAAGCCTACTGTTGAATTCAGTGTCAGAGCTGAGGTTTATAGCATTGAAGAATTGCCTTGATAAATGGCCCTGACATTACAGTTTCCACGACTCCACCTTCAATGTCATCAAAACACAGCGTAAGTGTTAAAGTATGGCCACTGCTGCCTCCCCAAAACATATTAACTTGATGCTTACTCTATCTCTGGATCCCATAGGCACAATAAATGGAGAAAATAACACATTTACAAACTGATAAAACCCAGCAAAGCTAATAAAATCAGACACTTTATAGCTTGGCTAATCGTGTCCTTTGAAGGGCATCGAATAACACATCATGTACTGCTCAGGGGGAAATCAAATTAGGTGCAGCAATGTCCCTTCAGAACTAATGCATTTGAATAGACAGGAGCTATTGTAGCTAATCAACTTGTATTGTAAGCGCTTTATCATTAATACAATGTTTATGTTAAGTGGAGCATTATGCAGTTTTTGTATGAAAAAGAGGAAAAGTTTTCCTTAACTCGTTTGCAGTCTAAATCTTTTTTCTTTATTTTTGTTTTGATTTTATTCTGAATTAATTTGAGTATCACAGTGTGGTAGGCACCCTGCAGCTAATGTTCAAGTATCACTTAGGCCATCGAGTACTGACAAAGTCACTCACTTTCCAGAGACATGGTGTTTTCCATTTACCCCTCTTCCCATCCCCAGGATATTTCAGTTCAGTCAGTTCAGTTGCTCAGTCATGTCCAACTCCTTGTGACCCCATGGACTTCAGCACACCAGGCTTCCTAGTCCATCACCAAATCCCAGAGCTTTACTCAAACTCCATAAGTCCATAGAGTTGGTGATGCCATCCAACCATCTCAATCTCTGAACACTCATCCAGAGTGTTTAGCTCTGTCTTTAAATCAAAGTCTATGAAGGCAAAAAGTCTATATTCTTAATTCTCAAAATGCCTGAATTCAAAATGAATATTCTTTTAATTGTGTGCCATTTCTCTTCCATTAAAGCTATAAATTACCCATTTACCAGGAAGACAGTTAAGACTCACAAGACTAGAAGTTACTTTTGGAAAGAGGTCTTTAGAACTGAGGAAAAGGATCTGGGAGTAAAGGTCTTAAAGACAGTAAGTCAGTATCCTAAGGTATGTGTCAGCAGTCTATGGCTTCTGAACCAGATCTGTCCTACCTGTTATTGTAAATAAAGTTTTATTGGACACAGCCACAATTAATTTGTTCTTTAACATTTTGGCTCTGGCTGCTCTCACATAGTTGTAATCAAGACTGTGTGGCCTGCAAAACGAAAACTATTGTTTATTGACCTCTTAGAGAAAAAAAAATTGGTGACCTCAGTTTTAAGGGCATAGCTTTATGGATCTTGTTAAACGAAAAAGGATGAAAGAAAATTAAGAATAATGTCCCTAGTGATAATAAGCCTATATTTTTCAGTGAAATCAAATAAAATCTTTGTCATAAAATGTCCAGGAACCAATGAGTCCATACTGATAAATAATTTGATAAATGAGTGGGGAGAATAAACAAAACTTCTGGCAGAAGAATTCCAAATCGTTTATGTAGATCCTCGGCCATTAAGGAGGCAAGACATTTATTTTTCAGTCCTTTGATATGAGTTGCATATAGAGACTTCCTCTCAAAGAGTATAGTATAGAAAGAAGGGGGATAAAAGAGTAACTTATAGTCGGAAATCTGACAATGCTACTTCATCCGTGTGCTGAAAGTCAGTAACAGTGGTGCAAAGTCATCCTGATGGTATATGTATCCTTGGTATGATGTGATGAAAGTGACATTTTATATCTATGATTTTCTTCTCAAAAACATATAACCTCAGGATAATCATGAGGAAAGCACCAGACAAATCCCAAGTGTGGGATATTCTACAAAATACCTGATCAATACCCCTCAGAACTGTCAGGGTTATTAGAAGCAAGGAAAGTCTGAGAAACTCTGATAGTCATGAAGAATCTAAGTAGACATGACAACTAAATGTAATGTCATATCCTGGATGGGATCCTGGACCAGAGAAAAGATGAGCATATACATTAGAAAATCTGAATAAAATATGGACTTTATTAAATGTATCAATATTGGTTCATTAATTATAACACATAGTTCATACTCAATGTAAGATGCTATTAAGAGAGGAAACTCAGTGTGGCATGTATGGGAGCTTCATTTACTGTCTTTATAATTTTTCTGTATGTCTAAATGTTGCTAAAAATTTTTAAAGTCTATGTTTTAAATTTCTGGAAACTAGGATAGTATTTGACCATTTTCCGTCTCCAGATCTTTTCTGTGGCTTTAAACTCAGTAAATATATAAGGAAGATTATGAAGAAAGTGGGCTTCCCTGGTTGGCTCAGCTGGGAAAGAGCCTTCCCTTAATGTAGGAGACTGAGTTTGATCCCTGGGTCAGGAAGATCTCCTGGAGAAGGAAATGACAACCCATGCCACTGTTTCTTGCCTGGAGAATTCCATGGTCTGAGGAGCCAGGCAGACTACAGTCCATGGATTCACAAAGAGTTGGACATGACTGAGCCACTAACACATGCATGTGTGCGCGCGCACACACACACACCCCCCATTCACTTTGTTTTCCTTACCCTCTCTTCCCTGCACTTCTGTTTAGCATCAACCCCTTCTCTTATCAGCACTAGAGAGATGTGACCCCTAGTTGATCTCCAGCTCTAGTTAGGGAAGGAATAAAGTTATGCTTGTATTTCATGGTATAGTTTCCTCTTTAGGAAGTCATTAGAACATTGGAAGCATTGGAAATAGATATGCTGATATTACAACATTTATTTCTTAAAGTACATTGCCTGTTGTTTTCATTCTGAGTCATCAAAAAGAATATGGGAAGAAGTTGATTTGTTCTCTTACACTTGCATGTTGCTTTTAGTTTGCAAAATGTATTCATGTTTACATTTCTGGCAACTTAGAAGTTGCATGAAAAGTGCACAGCCAATGTAGATCAGGCTTCAGATTACACATCTACCTTTTTTTTTTTTTTTCAAATTATGTGATTTATTCAAAGTTGAATAATTTCTTTCTGTTTTCGTGCCTTCAAAATAAGTCTGCGGACCTTAATGATATCACTAACAGTATTAAGCCATTATTATATAAAAGTGTATGTTTTCTGATTCCTATTAATAGATGACAGCTGTAGTTAATAATAAAAATAATATAGCTGCTGTTTTCATTCCTTGGATAGCAGTTGTAACTCAAAAATATTAAGTGGCTTGTTGATTGTCTTATAACTAGTAAATGGCACTATAAAGGTTGAGCATATAATTCATATGCTTTGGCATATAATTCATGCAGTTACTTATACAAGAAATAAGCTTAGATCAAGAAAAAAGAGGGAAAAAATTCAAAGGAATGGTAAAACATGTAGAAAATAGATTTGTTGTTCAGTTGCTCAGTTATGTCTGATTCTTTGCAACCCCATGGACTGCAACACACTGGGCTTCCCTGTGCTTAAGCATCTCCTGGAGCATGTGCAAAGTCATGTCCATTGAGTTGGTGGTGCCATCCAGCATCTTGTCTTCTGTCATCCCCCTTCTTCTGCCTTCAGTCTCCTCCAGCATCAAGGTCTTTACCAATGAATTGGCTCTATGCATCAGGTGACCAAAGTGTTGGAGCTTCAGCATCAGTCCTTCCAATGAATATTCAGGATTGATTTCTTTTAGGATTGACTGGCTTGATCTCCCTTTCAGTCCAAGGGAATCACAAGAGTCTTATCCAACATCACAGTCCAAAGGCATCAATTTTTCAGCACTCAGCCTTTTTTATGGTCCAATTCTCACATCCATACATGACTACTGGAGAAACCATAGCTTTGACTAGGTGGACCTTTGTTGGCAAAGAAGTGTCTCTGCTTTTTAATAGGTTGTCTAGATTTGCCATAGCTTTTCTTTCAAAGAGCAAACACCGTTTAATGTCATGGCTACAGTCACCATCTGCAGTGATTTTGGAGCCCCCCAAAATAAAGTTTCTCACTGTTTCCATTGTTTCCCCATCTATTTGCCATGAAGTGATGGGATCTGATGCTATGATCATAGTTTTTTGAATGTTGAGTTTTAAGTCAACTTTTTCACTCTCCTCTTACTTTCATCAAGAGGCTCTTTAGTTCTTCTTTGCTTCCTGCCATAATGATGGTACCATCAGCATATCTGAAGTTATTGATATTTCTCCTGGCAATCTTGATTCTGGCTTGTGCTTCATCCAGTCCATCATTTCTCATGATGTACTCTGCATATAAGTTAAATAAGTAGAATGAAAATATACAGCCTTGATGTACTCCTTTTCCAGTTAAGAACCAGTCCATTGTTCCATCTGGTTCTAACTGTTGCTTCTTGACCTGTGAAGAGGTTTCTCAGGAGGCAGGTAAGGTGGTCTGATATTCCCGTCTCTTTCAGAATTTTCCAGTTTGTTGTGATCCACACAGTCGAAGGCTTTAGTGGAGTCAATGAGGCAAAAGTAGATGTTTTTCTGGAGTTCTCTGGAAAATAGATAGTAGTTTAGAAAGTCATTTGTTTAAGTAGAGTGACAAAATGATGGGAAGTAGAGAAAGAAATATTTTGGCATCAGAGGTATGAATAAACCAAGACAACTCAACCAAAGACACACAGAGCCAATATAAAGAATAGGGAACTTTAAAAATTAATACCTTGTATTTTTTATATTGATTTATTTATATTTAGAACATTTCCTTACTGTAACTACCCTACTTACATGATATAGACAGAAAGCAACTTGTATATACTTTATGATTTCAGAGATGAAGTCACAGGAAATGGACTGGTCATTAAAATACATCTCTGAGCTGACAGAGACAGAGTTGTAATTTTTTTCCATGATGTCCGATGCAGGATGCAGGATGCTTGGGACTGGTGCAAGGAGAGGACCCAGAGAGATGGTATGGGGTGGGAGATGGGAGGGGATTCGTGTTTGGGAACGCATGTACACTCGTGGTGAATTCATGTCAATGTTTGGCAAAACCAATACAGTAATGTAAAAGTAAACTAAAGTTAAAATAAAAATAAAAAAATAAAGTCTCCTCATAAGGAGATCCCCCCACCACAAAAAAAAAAGAAATTACATTTTTTATTTCAAGTAACAGACAACTTTCTTTGAATAATTTTTGTGTGTGTGTGTGCTCTGAAACATTTTTATGGCATAACCTTGTCTCCTTGTTAGATGGTAACATCTAGATTATTCAAAAACAAGACTTGATTATTATAATATTACAAAAGTAGCTGACCATTGGAAGAAAAAGAAAAGGAGAAAAATAGCAAGCGGCCCATAGATACATTTTTAAAAGTATGTTTCATGTGAACAGAAGCTTGCCAATTAATTTGCAGGAACTGGTTCTTAGTAGTTTCAATAGCTCTGAAAAGATATCATATCTAGACCTGTTAGCAAGAAAAAAAATTTAAACACAAATGAAAAATTCAAATGTTATCATTCAAATAGTCAGCCATCATGGGTTATGTTAGTAGACTTTGCATCTACCAGCAACTGTCACTATTTTTAGCATGTGCATATGTAATCTAAACAAAATGTTGTCTAGAAAGGGAAATAATGATATACTAATATCACAGATTTACATTAATCTCCTGTATCTAGAAATATTACCCCCAATTCCCTACCATAGTTTACAAGAGAAAAGCAGAAACTTGCATCTAGGGTATAAGGAAATATAGTTTCCTCAAGAGGAGATTTTTGAAATGATTGTATTTCCCTCAAATAAATGAAATTTTCACCACTCCACTATAATAGCCATTATTTTCATTTAAGTCTACTGAGAATCAGAGAGAAGCATATCCATAAACTCTAAATAATTATTAATACTAATGTCTTTTTACATGTCCTGTTGAGATGAATTAGGTTTATTTTTCACACAAACATGTAAAAGCTCTTACTTCTCCCCTGTGACTAAGGTTCATTGTCATCTCATTTCTCTTCAGCAACTCAGTGGACATTACTTGAGGTTAAAATCAAGTCAATTAATCAGGAGCTTCAGCTGGTTACAGAGAATGGGGGTATTCTGCTTGCCAGAACACCTGTGCTTGTCAAATGGCCTTGGAGCTTAATTGTCTCCAGGTGTAGCAATCCTTATTCTGGGCTAACTCAGAATTGTATATTTCTGCTGCCAGAGGACACACTCTGTAAGCTGGAGTTAACTAGTAAGAGAATTAACCCTCAGTGAGGGTTGCTACTAATCATTAAAATGGAAACTTGCAGAATGTTCTTTGATGTTCAGTTGAGGAACAATCTTTTCTTATTTAACTAACAAATCTGAACAGACCCTGTCCTTACAAACTTGAGGTGTATGTACATATGATGGTGATAATTATATGACGTTCACTCTATAACTATTCACCGAGCACCCTCTGGTTTAAGGAACTTGACATACAGCAGTGGGAAAAACAGAGATCCTCTGTGGAGGTTATACTCTGCTGGGAGACATTTATTTTCTCTATCCCTCTCTCTCCCTTTCGCCATAGTTAGGAACATCCTTAAGTTAGGCAGACGCTTCTTTCACAGTCTAGTCTCATGAAATAGTCACGCTATGTTTATGCTAGCTTTGAAACCTGGAAATGAATGGATAATCAGTTTGGTCTTGCTCTGCACTTTACCTTATTTTCTGTTCAGTGTATCAGAGAATAAGAAACCCTACTTTGGAACCGAGAATTGATAACTTCGAACTGTGGTGCTGGAGAAGACTTCCGGGAGTCCATTGGACAGCAAGGAGATCAAGCCAGTCAATCTTCAGGGAAATCAACTCTGAATACTCCTTGGAAAGACTGATGTTGAAGCTGAAGCTCCAGTATTTTGGTCATCTAATGCAAACAACTGACACATTGGAAAAATCCCTGATATTAGAAAAGATTGAGGGCAGGAGGAGAAGAGGGCATCAGAGGATCAGATGGCTGGATGGCATCACTGATGCAATTGACATGAATTTGGGCGAACTTCGGGAGATGGTGAGGGACAGGGAGGCCATGGGGTCGCAAAGAGTTGGACATGACTGGGCAACTCAACAACAGCAACAATTTTGGGACCTGGTTTCTCTCATATTTTCTTATCTGATTTTCTAGAAATAATGCTCAAATTCTGTTTTACTAGCCATCATATATTTATTTCCCAATTGATTTGGGAAAGAAAATGTATCATTTTAACTACTCTAGTTCTCTCTGGTTGCACTCCACTTTATTTCTGAAAATAATAGCCAAAATATGTTTACATTTTAGAGGGTTACTATTTATACCTTTCCAGTGAAGAATGTGTGGTTCTTTGTGTGTGTGTGTACTCAGCTGTGACTGATTCTTTGTGACCCATGGACTGTAGCCCACCAGGCTCCTCTGTCCATGGGATTTCCCAGGCAAGAATACTGAAGTAGGTAGCCATTTGCTCTTCCAGGGGATATTCCAAACCCAAGGATTGAACTTGTGTCTCCTGCATTATCAGGAAGAATTTTTTCCTTGAAGCAGTAGGTTTACCAGCAGAAGCTTTGGAGAAGAACTTTTGAGTTCAGACTCCTTTATTTCATTTTTCCCCCTGCCAGATGGTATTGCTAGGATATATTCTCTAAGGGTGGTAAAACAAGTAAAAGGAAGTATATATCTAGACAGTCAAGAAGTCATGGGATCAATATTCATGAGGAGGATTGCTGATTAAAGATTCTGGTTCTCTGCTCATCTATTTTTCTTTTTTGCTAGGTGAGTATGTACCTCATAGCTTGTTCATAGCTAACAAGAGATCAGAAAACGGGAAGTAAATCTTATCTCTGATTAAGCCAGAAGCAGAAACATCATAGGATCACATCTCTTTTTAAAGATCTTCATTTATGCTATAACAGTTCTTCCCTTCTAGCAAATTCTGTGTGAATTAGCATATGAGAAAGGATTGCTGTGATGGCAAATTACATCTCATTGTAAGGTTAGAAATGAATTAGTCTCTAACTACACTGATGTGAATCTGTGATTATCTCAACAACGCTTTTAAATCCTGCAAAAAGAAATAGTTTTTTTTATTATTGTTATCATAAGTGACATCCAATGCTTACTGGTATGAGTTGCTTTTTCAAAGACCATGAAACTGTTTGCCTCTCAGGTAGAGAAGTTTCTGTTACTTTTTAAAATGTATTTTCTTCCTAGTATATTTTATTCTTATTTAGGTGTTCACTGCATTTTCAATTCTGAAATATGTTAATGTTTAACTTAAACTGATTGTTCCATAGAGATTTGCTTAAGTCATATATATATCTGCCTCTGTTTTTTGTTGTTGTTCTTCAATCGCTAAGTCATGTCCAGCTCTTTGCAATCCCATGAACAGGAGCACACCAGACTTCCCTCTTCTTCACCATCTCACAGAGCATGCTTGAAGTCAGGTCCAGAGATTCAGTGATGACATCCAACGATCTCTACCACTGTCATCCCCTTCTCCTATCTTCATTCTTTCTCAACATCAGGGTCTATTCCACTGGGTTAGCTCTTCTCATCAGGTGTCAAAACATTGGAGTTTCAGCTTCAGCATCAGTCCTTCCAATGAATATTCAGGGCTGATTTTCTTTAGGATTGACTGGTTTGATCTTCTTGCTGTCCAAGGGACTCTCAAGAGTCTTCTCAGCATCACAGTTGGAAAGCATAAGTTCTTCATTGCTCAACCTTCTTTATGGTCCAGCTCTCACAGCTGTACATGACTACTGGAAAAACCAAACTTTGACTATACAGACCATTGTCGGCCAAGTGATATCTCTGCATTTTAGGATACTGTTTAGGTTTGTCATAGTTTCTCTTCCAGTTCAGTTCAGGTAACTTCAGTCACTCAGTCGTGTCCGACTCTTTGCAACCTCATGAATGCATGCCAGGCCTCCCTGTCCATCACCAACTCCCGAGTGCACCCAAACTCATGTCCATCCAGTCGGTGATGCCATCCAACCATCTCATCCTCTGTCGTCCCCTTCTCCTCCTGCACCCAATCCCTCCCAGCATCAGGGTCTTTTCTGATGAGTCAACTCTTCACATGAAGTGGCCAAAGCACTGGAGTTTCAGCTTCAGCATCAGTCCTTCCAATGAACACCCAGGACTAGTCTCTTTTAGGATGGACTGGTTGAATCTCTTTGCAGTCCAAGGGACTCTCAAGAGTCTTCTCCAATACCACAGTTCAAAAGCATCAATTCTTTGGTGCTCAGATTTCTTCATAGTCCAACTCTCATATCCATACATGACCACTGGAAAAACCATAGCTGTGACTAGACGGACCTTTGTTGGCAAAGAAAATATCCCTGCTTTTCAATATGCTATCTAGGTTGGTCATAACTTTCCTTTCAAGGAGTAGGCATCTTTTAATTTCATGGCTGCAAACACCATCTGCAGTGACTTTGGAGCCCCCCAAAATAAAATCTGACACTGTTTCCACTGTTTCCCCATCTATTTCCCATGAAGTGATGGGACCAGATGCCATGATCTTTGTTTTCAGAATGTTGCGCTTTAAGCCAACTTTTTCGCTCTCCTCTTTCACTTTCATCAAGAGGCTTTTTAGTTCCTTTTCACTTTCTGCCATAAGGCTGGTGTCATCTGCATCTCTGAGGTTATTGATATTTCTCCCGGCAGTCTTGATTACAGCTTGTGCTTCTCCCAGCCCAGTGTTTCTCATGATGTACTCTGCATAGAAGTTAAATAAGCAGGGTGACAATATACAAGCTTGACATACTCCTTTTCCTATTTGGAACCAGTCTGTTGTTCCATGTCCAGTTCTAACTGTTGCTTCCTGACCTGCATACAAGTTTCTCCAGAGGCAGGTCAAGTGGTCTGGTATTCCCAACTCTTTCAGAATTTTCCACAGTTTATTGTGATCCACACAGTCAAAGGCTTTGGCATAGTCAATAAAGCAGAAATAAATGTTTTTCTGGAACTCTTTTGATTTTTCCATGATGCAGCGTATGCTGATTATTTGATCTCTGCTTCCTCTGCCTTTTCTAAAACCAGCTTGAACATCTGGAATTCACATTTCATGTATTGCTGAAGTGTGGCTTGGAGAATTTTAAGCATTACTTTACTAGTGTGTGAGATGAGTGCAATTGTGTGGTAGCTGAGCATTTTTTGGCATTGCCCTTCTTTGGAATTAGAGTGAAAACTGACCTTTTCCAGTCCTGTGGCCACTGCTGAGTTTTCCAGATTTGCTCACATATTGAGTGCAGCACTTTCACATCATCATCTTTTAAGATTTGAAACAGCTCACCTCGAATTCTATCACCTCCACTCGCCTTGTTCTTAGTGATGCCTTCTAAGGCCCACTTGACTTCACATTCCAGGATGTCTGGCTCTAGGTGAGTGATCACACCATCATGATTTTCTGGGTTGTGAAGATCCTTTTTGTATAGTTGTTCTGTGTATTCTTGCCACCTCTTTTTGATATCTTCTGCTTCAGTTATGTCCATATCATTTCTGTCCTTTATTGAGTCCATCTTTGCATGAAATGTTCCCTTGGTATCTCTAGTTTTCTTGAAGATATCTCTTAATTCCCATTTTGTTGTTTTCCTTTTTCTTTTTTTTTTTTGCATTGATTGCTAGGAAGGCTTTCTTATCTCTCCTTGCCATTCTTTGGAACTCTGAATTCAAATGGGGATATCTTTCCTTTTCTACTTTGCTTTTTACTTCTCTTCTTTTCACAGCTATTTGTAAGGCCTCCTCAGACAGCCATTTTGCTTTTTTGCATTTCTTTTCCATGGGGATGGTCTTGATTCCTGTCTCCTGTCCAGTGTCACGAGCCTCCAGCCATAGTTTATCAGGTACTCTGTCTTTCAGATCTAGTCCCTTAAATCTGTTTCTTACTTCCACTGTATAATCATTAGGGATTTGATTTGGGTCATACTTGAATGGTCTAGTGGTTTTCCCTACTTTGTTCAATTTAAGTTTGAATTTGGCAATAAGGAGTTCATGATCTGAGTCACAGTCAGCTCCCGGTCTTGTTTTTGCTAACTGTATAGAGCTTCTCCTTCTTTGGCTACAAATAATATAATCAATCTGATTTCGATGTTGACCATCTGGTGATGTCCGTGTGTATAGTCATCTGTTGTGTTTTTGGAAGAGGGTGTTTGCTATGACCAGTGTGTTCTCTTGGAAGAACTCTATTAGCCTTTGTCCTGGTTCATTCTGTATTCCAAGGCCAAATTTGCCTGTTACTCCAGGTGTTTCTTGACTTCCTACTTTTGCATTCCAGTCCCCTATAATGAAAAGGACATCTTTTTTGGGTGTTAGTTCTAAAAGGTTTTAGGTCTTTGTAGAACCATTCAACTTCAGCTTTTTCAGCATTACTGGTTGGACATATGCTTGGATCACCGTGATATTGAATGCTTACCTTGGAAATGAACAGAAATCATTCTGTCGTTTTTGAGATTGCATCCAAGTCTACATTTCAGACTCTTTTGTTGTCCATGATGGCTACTCCATTTATTCTAAGGGATTCCTGCCCACAGTAGTAGATATAATGGTCATCTGAGTTAAATTCACCCATTCCAATCCATTTTAGTTCGCTGATTCCTAGAATGTTGATGTTTACTCTTGCCATCTTCTCTTTGACTACTTCCAATTTGCCTTGATTCATGGACCTAACATTCCAGGGTCCTATGCAATATTGCTCTTTACAACATTGGACCTTGCTTCTACCACCAGTCACACCCACATCTCGGTATTGCTTTTGGTTTGGCTCCATCGCTTCATTCTTATTCTAGTTGGTTTGTATCATTTTTTTTTTTTTATAGTATTGGAGTTTACTTCCATCACCAGTTATATCCACAACTGGGTTTTGTTTATGCTTTGGCTCTCTCTCTTCAGTCTTCTGGAGTTATTTCTCTACTGATCTCCAGTAGCATTTATGCACCTATTGACCTGAGGGTTTATCTTTCACTGTCCTATCTTTTTGCCTTTTCAACCTGTTCATGTGATTCTGAAGGCAAGCATATTGAAGTAGTTTGCCATTCCCTCCTCCAGTGGACCACATTTTGTCAGAACTCTCCACCATCACCTGTCCTTCTTGGGTTGTCCTACAAGGCATGGCTCATAGTTTCACTGTTAGGCAAGATAGTGGTCCATGTGATCAGATTTTTTAGTTTTCTGTGATTGTGGTTTTCAGTCTGTCTCCCCTCTGATGGAGAAGGATAAGAGGCTTATGAAAATTTTCTGATGGGAGAGACTGACTGAGGGGGTAACTGGGTTTTGTTCTGATGGGTGGGGCAATGCATATTAAATCTTTAATCCAATTTTCTGTTGACAGGCAGGGCTGTGTTCTCTCCCTGTTATTTACCTGGGGCGAAACTATGGACTTCCCTGTGGCTCAGATGGTAAAGGATCTGCCTACAATGCAGGGGACCCATGTTCAATCCCTCAGTCGGGAAGATCTCCTGGAGAAGGAAATGGCAACCCACTCCAGTACTCTTGCCTGGAGAATCCCATGGAGGGAGGAGCCTGGTAGGCTGCAGTCCATGGGGTCGCAAAGAGTTGGACACGACTGAGCAACTTCACTTTCTTTCTAAACTATGGTGGAGGTAATGAAGATAATAGCAACCTCCTCCAAAAGGTCCCATGCATGCACTGCGACAGTCAGTTTCCCCAACCCTGCAGCAGGCCACCACCAACCCACACCTCTGCAGGAGACTCCTGGACACTCAGGAGCAAGTCTGGGTTAGTCTCTTGTGGGGTCACTGCTCCTTTCTCTGGGTCCTGGTACACAAATGTTCTTTTTGAGCCTTCCAAGGGTCAATTTTCCAGTCCTGTATAAGTTCTGCTGGCTCTATGGTGGGGTTAATGGTGACCTCCTCCAAGAGGGCTTATGCCATACCCATGTCTGCTGCACCCAGAGGCCCCGCCCCTGGGGCAGTCCACTGCTGACCCCTACCTCCACAGGAGACACTCAAACACAGTTCTGTTTCAGTCTCTGTGGGGTCTCTGAGTCCTGATGTTCACTAGGTTTGTTTGAGCCCTCTGAGCATCTCTGGCAGGTATGGGGTTTGATTCTAAATGCAATTTTGCCCCCTCCTACCATTTTGCTGGGGCTTCTCCTTTTTCCTTGGACATGGGGTATCTCCTCAAAGTCCCTCCAGCACCGTACAGCTGCCACTCCAGTGCCTACCTTTTTGCTGGGGCTTCTCTGCCTTTCGATTTGGGGTATCTCCTCATAGTCCCTCTAGCACCTCGCAGCTGCTGCTTTCTCTACTGGTACTATCCAAATTGTGTTTCATAGAACACCAGGGTCTTGTGGGATATTAATTGCTCTTACTCAAAAAGGAACTGATACTTTACCAGAAATGATGTCCATTCTGAGTTTTAATATACATCTCATATATTTTCCCAAATGACTGGGTCTTTTGAATGACAATAGGTGACATATTGTTGTTGGTTATGTGTTTATTTTTGTATAGAAGGAAGCATCCATCCTTCCTTCTATACAAAAAGAACTCTGAATTTCCCCCAAATGTCTGATCTCATTTCCCAATTGTGTCAAATATATTTCAGGAGAGGCTTGATCTAGATTGACCTAAATTATGGTGGTCCCATTCTCATTGCTTAGTCATTCTTATGTGATAAGATTCTAGCAGTGATAAATGAAGGTAAATGTACTCTTTCCTTTAAGACACAAAGAAAAAGATCACTTTACTTTTAACTTATATCTGAGTATCATTTTGCAATTGTTGCAAGCCTCTTTCAAACAAGGTTGCAAAATTTTGTATTAATATGAGTGGCTTTTATAATGACTGCTGATTGAGGTATAAGAGTGAAGGAGCTGGAAGAAAGATTTGGATACTAATGAGAAAGAACCAGAAGAGAAGAAAATTAATGGTACAGGAAAGAGTTGGGGATGATTGCTGAAGTGATGTTTTTGAACAGGTAAGAAGAGCTACGAGATAGGGAACAAATAGATTTAGATAGGAGTATAGATAACCCATGTATGTTGTCAGACAGTAGGGGATGAATGAGAATAGGTGACAATATCTAGTGGTGAGAGTCTTGAAAGCTTTCTTCTAATTTTTTCAGTTTCTGGAGTACTGTATTTTTAATGATTTGTCCAAGGTCACATCACTCATAAAGGGAAGAAACAGATTTGAATCAGTTCTAAGGAGATGGATGGAACTGGAGCCGATTATACAGAGTGAAGCAAGCCAGAAAGAAAAACACCAATACAGTATACTAATGCATATATATGGAATTTAGAAAGATGGGGATGATGACCCTGTATGCGAGACAACAAAAGAGACTCAGATCTATAGATTGAACTGTTGGACTCTGGGGGAGAGAGGGAGGGAGAGGGTGGGATGAGAAGGGAGAATGGCATTGAAACATGTATACTATCAAGCAAGAAACGAATCGCCAGTTGATGTCAGATGCAGAATGCAGGATGCTAGGGACTGGTGCAAGGAGAGGACCCAGAGGGATGGCATGGGGTGGGAGGTGGGAGGGGATTCATGTTTGGGAACGCTTGTACACTTGTGGTGAATTCATGTCAATGTTTGGCAAAACCAATACAGTAATGTAAAGTAAACTAAAGTTAAAATAAAAATTTTAAAAGTAAAAAAAAA
>SJYQ01000582.1:839955-856836 GCA_006410935.1 Redunca redunca | reverse complement strand
TCAAATTAAAAGTTTGAAAATTAAGATGCATCTAAGTGAAATCTTTTTTTTTTAATGAGAAATTCCCCTTAATACCACTTTACAGAATTACATAGGTCAATTGGCATGTCAGGAGAAAGTATTTCGAAGCATATTTCAATACAAGATTTTATGGTATAAAATTGAAAAATAATTTAAAAGTTGCTGCTGGCAAAGTGAAAAGAAGAAAGATTCTGAATGTTTCCTAATTGAGTCAATCCATTGAATTACCCAATTCAGAAGCTAATTTACTTATGATTTCTTATTATGCAAGATGATAAGTGGCCATATTGGTTAAATGACTTTGACTTGAAATTGCTGTTACTTTTAGCCAATGTGTCCTAACTGATAGAATATTCTAATAACTCTAGAAAAAACTATATTTAACAATATTAAATAATCTTGTTTGTTTGGAGGGTTAGTTTTAATTTTTTGTTTGTTTACTGCAGAACTTTGCTAAGCCTTTACTATGGTAAGATACATTTTGTATTCCCTAAGCAAAGAGTAACAGTACACAGTGTTTTGCATATTTATTTGGTCATGGAAGTTGTTACCTTAGAAGCTCTTCTTCCTACAGACAGTACCTAAAACACATATTAAATGGATCTAGCATTGACAGAATCAGTGTCTTAGCCCTTAAATAGAAGGGGAAAAAAACAAAACATCTAAAAATCTTGGCATAAGTTTAAAATTTGTATTCCATTGATAGTTGTGTATTTTAGACAGGCATCTTGATTTCTCTGAGGCTGTTTCTTTAAATTGGGGGCAAATAATAGTACCTATGTATAGTACTGCTGGGAGAATTTACATGTTGACATTTATTGACTACCTAGAACACACTGAGTACTCAATCAATGATGACATTTACAGTGATAGTATTATTAGTACTACCAGCAATGTTAATGGAATTATTAAAGTGATATTTTAACATTATTATATATTTCATTTATCTGTGTTGTCTCTGACCCTGAGCGGGCCAATAAATTTCTGTTGCCATATTTGATGATTATTCTGCTCATGTAGTATATTATAAATCTGAATTTTATTGGCTCAATGGAAGAATAGGAACTAAGAACCAAGTTCACAAGTTGCTTTTAAAAAAATTATCCAAGTGCTACCAGTGAGAAATTCCCTGAATCTGTAGCTTGATAGAGAATGCCATTTGAATTGTAGGATTCCAGTTATTTGTCTAGCATTCAGTGCAGAACATGCTATTTTTCTCACCTAAATAAATGGAGTTGTAGAGTCAATTTATTGTATTATTGGTAGGAAAATAGGGCTCTTTCAGAGAATTCTACTGTCTATCCCTTACTATACTAACTCTGACGTAACACACCAAGGACTCAGTTTTGGGGTTACTCTAACTACTATATATGTCCTTCAAAATTTCCCTCACAGACTGGAAAAATGCCCACTGGGAAAGCTTGTAGACCCAGTGGATGCGTTTTATTTTTTTAATTTAAATTTATTTATTTTAATTGGAGGCTAATTACTTTACAATATTGTATTGGTTTTGCCATACATCAACATGAATCCGCCACGGGTATACACGTGTTCCCCATCCTGAACCCCCCTCCCATCTCCCTCCGCATACTATCCCTCTGGGTCATCCCAGTGCACCAGCCCCAAGCATCCTGTATCCTGCATGGAACCTGGACTAGCGATTCATTTCGTATATGATATTATACACGTTTCAATGCCATTCTCCCAAATCATCCTACCCTCTCCCTCTCCCACAGAGTCCAAAAGACTGTTTTATACATCTGTGTCTCTTTTGTTCTCTCACCTACAGGGTTATCGTTACCGTCTTTCTAAATTCCATATATATACGTTAGTATACTGTATTGGTGTTTTTCTTTCTGACTTACTTCACTCTGTATAATCGGCTCCAGTTTCATCTACCTCATTAGAACTGATTCAAATGTATTCTTTTTAATGGTTGAGTAATACTCCATTGTGTATATGTACCACAGCTTTCTTATCCATTCATCTGCTGATGGACATCTAGGTTGCTTCCATGTCCTGGCTATTATAAACAGTGCTGCGATGAACATTGGGGTACACGTGTCTCTTTCAATTCTGGTTTCCTCGGTGTGTATGCCCAGCAGTGGGATTGCTGGGTCATAATGTAGTTCTATTTCCAGTTTTTTAAGGAATCTCCACACTGTTCTCCATAGTGGCTGTACTAGTTTTCATTCCCACCAACAGTGTAAGAGGGTTCCCTTTTCTCCACACCCTCTCCAGCATATTTATTGCTTATAGACTTTTGGATAGTAACCATTCTGACTGGTGTGAAATGGTACCTCATTGTGGTTTTGATTTGTATTTCTCTGATAATGAGTGATGTTGAGCATCTTTTCATGTGTTTGTTAGTCATCTGTATGTCTTCTTTGGAGAAATGTCTGTTTAGTTCTTTGGCCCATTTTTTGATTGGGTCATTTATTTTTCTGGAATTGAGCTGCAGGAGTTGCTTGTATATTTTTGAGATTAGTTGTTTGTCAGTGGATGCATTTTAAACCAGACCTTAGCCAAGCGGTACTTAGGACCTGTTCCTTGTATTTACCACTAGATCTTTATGCCCCTACATGTGCTTCATTCCCACTGGGAGCCATAATGATACTCAGGTCTCTGAATGTATCAACTCAGCTGCTGTGCCCAGTAGTCCTCACAGGTGGCGCTAGTAGTAAAGAACCCACCTACCAATGCAAGAGACAAGAGATACAGGTTCAATCCCTGGGTCGGGAAGATTACCTGGAGGAGGGCATGGCAATCCACTCCAGTATTCTTGCCTGGAGAATCCCACGGAGAGAGGACTCTGGCAGGCTACAGTCCATAGGGTCGAAAAGAGTCAAACACGACTGAAGTGACTTAGCACACATACACCCACTACACAGTTACCTGAGTAACCATGGGAATGGACAGGGGAATTGTCAAAGCATATACTTTCCATGGTATTGCAGGGTCCACTTATTTTTTCAGTTTGTGCCAGATTTCATATTGACTCAGATCCTGGAGCTGAGCAATGTGTCATATTTTATCCATGCAATCAAACTCAGCTTCCTGTAATTCCATTTGTGCCTTTTATTGGTGGGCTGCAGTTCATGGGGTCGCAAGGAGTCGGGCACGACTGAGCGACTAACACATACACACACATTGTGGATATTAGGGAGCACCCTCATTGGCTATCTATTTTCCCCCAGCATTACCATGCTTATTTCTCCCTCAGGGTTCACTCCTATTGCCCACTCTTCCATCTGTGCCCTCCTGTCCTTATAGTACTTGCAGCCTCCTGGAGTCTTAGGTTGAAGCACCACCACATAGTCTTTATCATTTCTGTGTCCCATGGTCCCCATTCCCCATTGAGACCAGCTCTTTTGTGGCTGAGTTAGTGCTGGACTACAGAGGAGAGTGACCTCTGAATTTCTTACTGATGCAAGTGTCCCTCTCAGCAGCACAGTATTGACTGCTTCAGGTGGGTGACGTGTCCTCTGGACCCTCCTGTGGAACATAACCCTGGGTCTTCTGGCCTTACTGTTGATGTCCTTTCCAGCATGCCCACCTGCCTGAACCTTATGTCTTTTTCTATCTTCTTAGAGGAAAAATTTAGTTCAGTTTTACTTCGTATAGGCCATTCTTACTTCAGCTTCTAGATTCATCCTAGCAGCAAGTTTGCCCTATCGGTTGGGATCCTTGTTAGGTATTATATCTCATATCTTTAGAATTATTAGTCTGTGCTCAATTTCTGACTTTTTGTAACCCCATGGACTGTAGCCTGCTGGGCTTTTCTGTCCATGGGATTATTCAGGCAAGGATACTGGAGTGGGTTGCTATATCCTCCTCCAGTATACCTTTCTGACCCAGAGATTGAACTTGCATCTCCTGTGTCTCCTGCATTGGTAGGGGGATTCTTTACCACTGAGTCACCTCAGTGAAGCCCCATATCTTTAGAAAGTACCTCCACATTGATAATATTTTAAATATTCAGTCTTACTCTCTGCCCTCTTTGATGAAACAGAATTCTGTCTTACACATAGATACTCCCCAGGCTCTTACCTGTACTTGCTAGCTAATACTTGCATCATCTTCGGAATGTAATCTCTCTTCTTCCTGTTGGATCCACCATACACTAACTGAGAAATGTTGAGCTGAAATTAAGATCGGATAATTGATAGATATAAATCTGTAGGAAAAATTAATGCCTCTTATTCATTATTTTCTGCTTTCCTTTTATATATATAATATTGAAAAACTTATTATTTTTAATTGATTTCCTTTCTATATTGCAAGTGTTTTTTTCTATCTTTCTGAAGATGGAATTCACTTGTTTGGTAATGTATGCTATAAACTATCATGGTATGAAAGTAAATTCTGTTTTGGATTACTCAAGAAACACCAATCTAAATGTTCTAAAAATTTTCATATCTTTTAAGTGATGATGCATCATATGCTTTCCTAATTGTTCAAACTTGATTGATTAAGAGGGAGCCTGATTTTGTTGACTCTAGTCTGGAGGTTCTGTAGTTAAGGTAAACTTAAATCCTGAACTTGTGGGTATCAGCTCTATGGCTTAGGTATATTATAAAAGGCCTAACATAGTTTCCACATCTAAAAAAAGGGAATATACTGTCTATCTCATAGAGCTGATGTGATTATTCATAAACTAATTAGTACAGTAAAGGCACTTAGTGTAAGACTTGGCATAGATAAGTGCTAAACAGATAGTAACTACTGCAGGATTATAATGAGATGTCATATCTTTTCTTAGTTATTCCTATTCCAGCACATATTTTATCATCAAATCTTAGCTCAAATTCTAGACTGTCCATAAAATATTCACATATAATTACAGTTATAATGATTTTAGGAGAAGGCAATGGCACCCCACTCCAGTACTCTTGCCTGGAAAACCCCATGGACAGAGGAGCCTGGTGGACTGCAGTCCATGGGGTCACTAAGAGTCGGACACGACTGAGCGACTTCTCTTTCACTTTTCACTTTCCTGCACTGGTGAAGGAAATGGCAACCCACTCCAGTGTTCTTGCCTGGAGAATCCCAGGGATGGTGGAGCCTGGTAGGCTGCCGTCTCTGGGGTCGCACAGAGTCGGACACGACTGAAGCGACTTAGCAGCAGCAGCAGCAGCAGCAAAATGATTTTAATTTGCTGAACTCTAGAGAGATTTTTCTATTCCTGGCTCATGTCACTTGTATACTTATTTATTATATTTCAATATTCATAGAATATCTTGTATCTTAGAATATCCCAACATTGGAACAAGCATTGTTTTGAATATATATTATTTTCTACCCCATCCTTACAGTATCTTACATATATCAGGTGTTCAAAATATATCGATTTAAGAGAATAGCATTGAAACATGTATATTACCGTATGTGAAATAGATTGCCAGTCCAGGCTTGGTGCATGAGACAGGGCACTCAGGGCTGGTGCACTGGGATGACTCTGAGGGATAGGATGGGGAGGGAGGTGGGAGAGGGGTTCAGGATGTGGAGCACACATACACCCATGGCTGATACATGTGAATGTATCTCAAAAACCACTACAATATTGTAAAGTAATTAGCCTTCAATTAAAATAAATGAGTTAATTAAAAAAAAACAAAATATATTATCTAAAATAATTAAATGATGAACACTAAATCCTAGTGATTTTACCAACAATAAAACAATTACAACTACTGTCTACTCACCATGGTCTTATAATGTTAAAGTGAGATAGAAATTACGTGAAAAGTAAATTAGGGAAAAAAGTAAAGCAAATGTAGAAGTTAAAGTAAAATCATTATCATGTGCGTTTGTCTCAAAATTTCAGATGGTTACTTTATTGCTCATTATGTAATGAGTTTCATAACTGTTAAGGACAGAGATGTAGTAAGATCATACTGTTGAACAATGCTAGAGTCAGCCCTCAAACACATGTGTGCTGCTGCTGCTAAGTCACTTCAGTCGTGTCCGACTCTGTGCAGCCCCATAGACGGCAGCCCACCAGGCTTCCCCATCCTTGGGATTCTCCATGGGATTTTCCAGGCAAGAATACTCGAGTGGGGTGCCATTGCCTTCTCCAAACACACATGTGTAGTCTTTCAGTTCAGTTCAGTTTCAGTCAGTCAGTCATGTCCTACTCTTTGCGACCCCATGAATCTCAGCATGCCAGGCCTCCCTGTCCATCACCAACTCCCGGAGTTCACTCAGACTCACGTCCATCGAGTCGGTGATGCCATCCAGCCATCTCATCCTCTGTCGTCCCCTTCTCTTCCAGCCCCCAATCCCTCCCAGCAATCGAGTCTTTTCCAATGAGTCAACTCTTAGCATAAGGTGGCCAAAGTACTGGAGTTTCAGCTTTAGCATCATTCCCTCCGAAGAAATCCCAGGGCCGATCTCCTTCAGAATGGACTGGTTGGACCTCCTTGCAGTCCAAGGGACTCTCAAGTGTCTTGTTAGTTAAGGAAATGTAAATTCATACTACAATGAGATACTGATAAATAACCACTAAAATGGCTTTACAAATATTGACAGTATCAAGTGATGGAGAAAACGTATAACTTTTAGCTTCATTTATTGCCTTTGTGAACTTAATATGACTACTTTGGAAAATGCTTGGCAGTTTCTTATAGAAAATATTGTATACTTATTCTGTGATTTAGAAATTCTATTGCTAAAAATGTATTCAAATAAAAGCATGCGGACAGGTAAAACTTATATATAAATGCTCATAGCAGCTTTACTTATGAACCAAAAACTAGAAATAATGTTAATTTGTATCAATAGGTGAACAGATAAGTAAAATGCACTATATCAATATGATATAGTTAGCAGGAAAAAGCAATAAACTATTAATACCAATGNAACTATATGGATAAAACTCAGAAATATTATGAAAGGAGAAAATAATCAAACATAAACAGTATATAGTATATAAACTATATGATTCCATACACATCAAATTCTAGAAATGGAAAAGTTTATATGGCAGAAAAAAAATCAGTGATTTCTTGTTATGACAAGAGGGTACAGGTGCTGATTGTAAAATGGTACAAAATGAACTTTTGGTGATGATGGAAATATTCTATATCTTGATTTTTGGTAGTATGGACATACTGTGTACATTCGTCATGTTCATTTGAAGTTTATACTTAACTAGGTGAGTATATTATTTGTAAGTTATACCTCATTACATTTAATTTTAAAAAGAGGATGTGTAAAGTGTATTTTATTTGCATATGCAACTATTGTTTCTGTTTATACCTGAGAAATTGCAAACACTGTCTTTTCCTGTAGAGGGCAATGTTTTAAGAGGGTCATTTTATATTATATCCATTTTGATTTCTTTTTTTGGTAGTGTGGTGTGTCATGCATGATCTTAGTTCCCTAACCAGGTATCTAACCAATGCCCCCTGCAGTGGAAAAGGGGAGTCTTATCCACTGGATTGCCAGGGAAGTCCTTGCCTTTTGAGTTTTGAATTAAGTGAATGAACCTATTTTTTTTGAATTAAGTGAATGAACCTATTTTTTTGAATCAAGTGAATGAAACTATTTTTTTTTATTATATGTTTTATTTATATCCTAGAATCTAGTACCATTCCTGGAACAAAGAAGACACCCAGTAAATGTATACATTTTTAAAATCAGGGCTAGGAATTGAATCATGACTCATAGTTTACTGCATATTGAACATATAGAGATAATCTTCAAAACATCACAGAGAAAATGATTTACTGGATAGTATTTAAAGCATATAATATTTTAGTATAATAATGGAAGAGAATATTGCCAAGTATCATTTGTTCTTTCAGTATGCTACAGACTGATACACAGGGGTCAGCAGTGATGAATCTTAATACAATAAAAATGTTTAAAACATAGGCATATTTTCTAGATGAACAGAAGCTCTTAGAATCCATAAAACAGAACATTCACTTAAGTCAAAACACATAAACAACATATAATGGTTAACATAGTTTCTTTTCATAGAAAATGGAATAAAATGAAAAACCAACATGTAATTTATTGACAGCATTCCTAAGGGCTAGTGAATTCAGTTCTTCTTATAAAATACATTTTTGTATTTTATTTGCTACTATTTTATTTTCATTTTGTTGTTTGATTATAGAGACATTTATTACCTATCTACTATGTGTGANGATTCATTTGATTCTTTTGAATTTGTGCTGCACCTGCAATATTGTGTGTATTTTTTTCTCACTGTGTTCTTTACAGGGGACAAATTGAAATGTGTAAAAAAGAGAGCAACCTGTGTAATTAGTAGATAGAAAGGTTTATTGTTGATAGTCCGTTCTCTTAAAGATCACCAGGAAAAAAAAAAAAAAAAGAAAAACTTGTGTATGTAGCAAAGCTGAATTTATTAGACTAACTCCAGGAAGGGTGAACCAATCTTGAGAACATTTTAACATTGTCTCAAAAAAGGAAGAGTAGTGAAGGGATGTCTATAGTGTTTTAGGACATGGATTCAGCGATTTTAGGATGGAGAACAGGTAGAATGGGGAGGGTTTATGACAAGTTTTCTTTGTCTTGGTAGGCTGGATATACTGATCATCTTGAAGAGACCCTTAATCAGCAAAGTATTGTCCTAATAAGCAAGATACTTACTTTGGTTCACAGCCTTACTTAGCACATGAGTGGGTGCTTAGTTGCTCAGTCAGGTCCAACTCTTTGCAAAACCATGGACTGTAGCCCACCAGGTTCCTCTGTCCATGGGAATTCTCCAGGCATGAATACTGGAGTGGGTTGCCATACCTCCTTCAGAGGATCTTCCCAACCCAGGGATTGAATCCAGGTCTCCTGCATTGTACACAGATTCTTCAACATCTGAGTCACCAGGGAAGCCCCTGAATACTGGAGTGGGTAGCCTATCCCTTCTCCAGGGGATCTTCCTGATGCAGGAATCAAACTGGGGTCTCCTGCATTGTAGGTGGAATCTTTACCAGCCTTGTTTAGCTTAGGGAAGAGTAAATCTGTTTTGTCTCAGAATTTTTTAGCAAAAGGACGAAAAGTGTATTGGTTTTGTAATAGTGACCCTAAAGTAATGGTCCCCAGTTCTATATCTAATTCAAACACTGAGGAAGTGTAATAAATGTAAAACATCCATGAAATTAGCTATGCAGTACTTGGATGCAATCTCAAAAATGACAGAATGATCTCTGTTTCCAAGTCAAAGAATTCAATATCACAGCATCCAAGGTGATGCCCCAACCACTAATGCTGAAAAAGCTGAAGTTGAATGGTTCTGTTGTGACTTACAAGACACTCAAGAACTAACACCCAAAAAAGATATCCTTTTCATCATAGGTGCAATTGTGCAGTAGTTTGAGCATTGTTTGGCATTGCCTTTCTTTGTGATTGGAATGAAAACTGATTTTTTCCAGTCCTGTGGCCACTGCTGAGTTTTCCAAATTTGCTGGCATATTGAGTGCAGCACTTTCACAGCATCATCTTTTAGGATTTGAAATAGCTCAACTGAATTCCATCACCTCTACTAGCTTTGTTCGTAGTGATGCTTCCTCAGGCCCACTGACTTCACATTCCAGGGTGTCTGGCTCTAGGTGAGTGATCACATCATTATGATTATATACAAAGGGGACATTTCATGCAAAGATGGGTTCAATAAAGGACAGAAATGGTATGGACCTAACAGAAGCAGAAGACATTTAGAAGTGGTGGCAAGAATACACAGAAGAACTGTACAAAAAATATCTTCATGACTCAGATTATCACAATGGTGACAGACTATTTTCTTGGGCTCCCAAATCACTGCAGATGGTAACTGCAGCCATGAAATTAAAAGACACTTGTTCCTGGAAGAAAAGCTGTGACCCACCTAGACAGCATATTAAAAAGCAGAGACATCACTTTGCAGAAATGTGTCTGAATAGCAAGCTACGGTTTTTCAGTAGTCATGTATGGATGTGAGAGTTGGAACATAAAGAAGGCTGAGCAACGAAGAATTGATGCTTTTGAACTGTGGTGTTGGAGAAGACTTTTGTGAGTCCCTTGGACAGCAGGAGCATCAAACTGGTCAATTCTAAAGGAAACCAGTCCTGAATATTCTTTGGAATGAGTGATACTGAAGCTGAAGCTCCAATACTTTGGTCATCTGATGCGAAGAGCTGACTCATTAGTAAAGACTGTGATGCTGGGAAAGATTGAAGGCAGGAGGAGAAAGGGATGACAGAGGATGAGATGGTTGGATGGCATCACTGACTCAGTGGACATGAATTTGAACAAGCTCCGGGAGATGGTGAAGAACAGGGAGGCCTGGTGTGCTGCATTCCATGGGATTGCAAAGAGTTGGACATGACTCAGCGACTGAAGAACAATTGCAGATGACAGGCTTTTTTGTGATTTCATTATGAAGCATTGCTTAGACTTCTGCATTCCATTGTTTGAGGGTATAGCTGATATTTTGGCTTCCTTTTCTTAATAAATGAAGCTGTGTATTTAAAATCCAAAATCTTGTAGAAATTGGTGTATAAGGAAAGCATGTCTCAAAAGTCTTTGTGTTTCTGTCCTTTTGTTTCCCCAACAAATGTAAACCTCTGAATTAAATAACTATTGACTTTCCTGTCTCTCCAAGTTGTTTTAATTTGCACAAAGGAAGAATGTTTCTTTAGAGTAAAGCTACTAATTTGGATGCAGAGCTTCTGTGGGCTAAGTGCAGATTTACTTTTAGTGTTGTAAATATCATTCTTGCTATTTTATTAAAATGAGTTATTACATAGTCTTGAGCTGTATTCTAGCCAGATATCCCTTGACATGATACAGATATAGGTATTGATGATATAGATAAAGACACAGATATAGAATTTTTCTGCCTCTACATTTGTTACCTAAATATTTATTATTTACATAATATTAATAATAAAATTAAAAGATGCTTACTCCTTGGAAGGAAAGTTATGACCAACCCAGATAGTATGTTCAAAAGCAGAGACTTTACTTTGCCAACAAAGGTCCGTCTAGTCAAGGCTATGGTTTTTCCAGTGGTCATGTATGGATGTGAGAGTTGGACTGTGAAGAAAGCTGAGCACCGAAGAATTGATGCTTTTGAACTGTGGTGTTGGAGAAGACTCTTGAGAGGCCCTTGGACTGCAAGGAGATCCAACCAGTCCCTCCTAAAGGAGATCAGTCCTGGGTGTTCATTGGGAGGACTGATGCTAAAGCTGAAACTCCAGTACTTTGGCCACCTGATGCGAAGAGTTGACTCATTGGAAAAGATTGTGATGCTGGGAGGGATTGGGGGCAGGAGGAGAAGGGGACGACCGAGGATGAGATGGCTGGATGGCATCACTGACTGATGCACATGAGTTTGGGTGAACTCCAGGAACTGGTGATGGACAGGGAGGCCTGGCGTGCTGCGATTCATGGGGTCACATAGAGTCAGATACGACTGAGTGACTGAAATGAACTGAATAATAAAATATTAGTCTCATAAACAGTAGTATTTTTAAGTTTCAATATTATTCAAAATTGTGTACAGAGGTGTTTTTATTTTTCTTTCCACTAAGTAGGAGAAGTGAGAGAAAAGAGTGGTGAGATACTATTAATTAAAAATATTCATCTTTACTTTTGAAATGCAGTAAAAAAAAAAAAAAAGAGCTAAGGAAATGGACTCCAAAGTTAGGTTACCGGCATTCAATTCTCTTACTCCATTGTGTTGCTGAGATTGAGCATTGTTTAATTAACTTCAACTCAGTTCTCTTATCTGTAAATTAATAATAATAATTCCTAAGTGTTGTAGAAAAATCAAATTATATAATAAATATGGAGCATTTCACAGTGCCTAACATACAATAGACACTGAATAATACTGAATCTTATGGTTCCTGGAGATCCTCTTTCCTTTTCTGTTCCATCGAGCTATGTACACCCAGAGAAACACATTTGCACAGGGACACGTGCATACATTTATCATCCACATTTAGCTTTTGACTAGTGAAGCTCTAACTGTGTAACCTAGTTCTAATTTGGTAATTGGGGGAAGATTTTTCCATAAACTTCATCAAATGACTTGTTCAAGGACTTATTTAGAACTTTTATCTTGGAATTGCTGCCAAGAATGGGTTACAAATGCACAGCAGAAATAGATAAATATATAGTCTAGAGAACTGATTCAGCGTACCCTCCTGTAGAGCAGTGCACTCTCTTAATGGTGACTAAAATATTGGTTTAGTTAGGAACTTGCTCTCTGTGAAGTTAGAAAGCTGTGCTTAATGTTCTCTCTAAGGAGAACTAACTTTAAATCTTCTGCTACTTCAGAGTTGTGGAGTACTATACATAAAGTGAATTAAAAGTTTTAAACTAAAAAAGTAGAAGAAAACAAGTACTTGTCCTTTAGAACAAGTTATCTGACTGACATATTAAGTTTAGAAAATAGGAAGTCTGCAGTCTGAACTGGAGGAAATGTAATTTTCAAATCGGATTAAATTTTGCTTAAAATTAAATGTGAGCACAATATATACACTGTCATTTTCATATTATATACTTTGTTGCATAAGTGAACTATTTAATTAGAAATAGAATAATTTTAATACCTGTGGAGAAAAAAGTTGCAAGCCTTTGAATTTATCAATCTTCAAAATTTTTTCTTTTAATTCTCTTTGCAAATTCAAGTTCTCCACATTTCTAATGTGAATTTTAGTACATTATCTTCATAAAAATAAATCAACTGGCAAACATTAAGGAAAAAAATCTAAATTTCACAAAATTTTCTTGCTGTTATGCTATCATTAACGTATGTTTTTATAATTTATATTTAAGATTTTTGAGTTGGTTTGACTTTATAGTTCCTTTGTTACACATATTTGGGAAGTGCTTAAACCATCTTGCCAAATCACAATAAGTCCATCAGTAGAATTTTTACAAGCTATGAATTGTGGATAAATTATCCTTGAAAATATGATTAGCACTGATAGATTTCAGTCGGTATAACAATTTATGATCAGAGCTGCTGAAATTCTTCAAATAACTCATTTTCCTCAATGTCAGTTAATTGGGCAGGAAGTAAGAGCTTCTTTGGAGCTTTCCAGGTGGCTCAGTGGTAAAGAATCTGCCTGCCAGTGCAAGAGACATTAAGAGACAAGGGTTTGATTTCTGAGTCAGGAAGATTGGAGTAGGAAATGCAACCCACTCCAGTGTTCTTGCCTTGAAAATTCCATGCACAGAGGAATCTGGCAGGCTACTGCCCATGGGTCCCAATGAGTCGGATACGACTGAGCGACTGAGCGCATGCCCGCACGTGCGCACGCACACATACACGCACACACACGCACACACAGCGACTGAGCGCACGCGCGCATGCACACACACACACACGCACACACACACATGAGCTCGTTTGGTGTAGGAGAGTGGTGTATAATTCCTCCATTTGAGGTTCTTGGTGTCTTCTTTGCTAAATAATTGTAATCTCACATGCATGTGTGTGTGTGTGTTTAATGTCCTGTGATATCACAAGCATAGTTACTCATTCTAACTTCTAGGGATCCCATTTGATTTGTATAATCTCTCATTGGCTTAATTTATGTGTTGTATCTTATTTCTTTTGGAAGAGAAAAATACAGAATTGTTTCAGTATTCTTCCTTCATTGATTATTAATCAACTATACTATTTTGAAAAGCAAAAGATTTTGTCCTGGCACTCAGTTAAATTTTCATCAAATAGATTGGTCCATTTAGAGTTTGTTTTCTAGCATTTCTAAGGTTGTTACAGAGAAGGCTTCATTCTCAGTCAAGACTCTTTTGAGGGCACTACTCATTAAATGGCAACCCACTCCAGTGTTCTTTCCTGGAGAATCCCAGGGATGGGGAAGCCTGGTAGGCTGCCATCTATGGGGTCGCACAGAGTCGGACAGGACTGAAGCGACTTAGCAGCAGCACTCATTATCCTGAATTAAAGGTCTTTCCAAGGTGGTTACTATAGGCTCTGGGAATTGTTTGACTTATTTTTCTTTAGTTCTATCGTTAGCCTTGTGGATTTTTACTCCATCTATGTACAAACTGAATGCAACTACAATCTCGAGGAGACTCTTCTTCAGCTCTTAGTAACCCTTCCCCACCCAAGTGCTGCTCTATGCTGCAAATTCTGGTCACCTCAGTTTCCCTAAATTCTGAACTTTGCCTGCTGAACTCAGCAAAAGTCAAAGGATTGGAGTTCATTTCCGATCCTGAGACCTGGAGACCATTCCAGTAGCAGGAAGAAGGCATAACTCTCGGACTCATCTCCTTTGTTTTCTTTCCTCTCAGGAATCACAGTCCTGTACTGCCTGTTGTCCAGTGTCTGTAACCATTGTTTCACTTTTTCTTCTCCTCTTGTTTTTTAGTTGTTTAGAGCAGGACAGTCACTCTCTTGGTAGGCATTTCTTCAGGAGCCAAAACTGAAATCAAGTTGCTAGTTTCTTATGAAATTAAACATAAGCTTAACATATAAAATGGCTTCCCTGGTGGTTCAGATGGTAGAGTCTGCCTACAATGCAGGAGTCGCAGGTTTGACCCCTGAGTTGAGAAGATCCCCTAGAGAAAGGAATGACCACTCTCTCCCATTTTCCTGCCTGGAGAATCCCTTGGACAGAGGATCCTGGCAGGCTACAGGTCCATGGGGTCGCAGAATCAGACATGACTGAGCAACTAACACTTTCACACTTAACATATAAAATAGCAATTCTACACCTGCACATTTACCAAAAAGAAATCACGTCTATAAAGCAATCTATATACAAATATTCATAGCATCTTTATTTATAACAGATAAATTTGTTAAGCTTTTCAATTATTTAAAATCTTGATTGGATTAATAAACTTTCATATATTTATATAAAGGATGATGAAGAAGTGAAGTCTCTCAGTTGTGTCTGACTCTTTGTGACCCCATGGAGAGTAGCCTACAAGACTCCTCTGTCCCTGGAATTTTCCAGGCAAGAGTACTGGAGTGGGCTGTCATTTCCATCTCCAGGGGATCTTCCCCACCCAGGGATCGAACCTTGGTCTCCTGCATTACAGGCAGATGCTTTACCATCTGAGCCACCAGGGAAAACCATAAAGGATGATAACTGTCAATATAAGAACACACTACTGATACATGTTACATGGAAGAATTTCAAAAACATTATGCTGTTAAAAAAAAAAAGTCATACAAAAAAGTAGAAGCTCTATCATTCCAGTCATGTGAAATTCTAAAACAAACAAAAAGAAACCCCATAGTGATAGAAATTAGATTGGTTGTTGCCTAAGGGATGGGGTGGGGAAATTATTGAACACTAAGGTCCATGAAAGATCTTTTTAGAATGATGGAGAATTTTATCTTATTGAGTTGGTGACCCCACACCCTGTAAATTAAATACATTTTTAAATAAAAGGTAACTTAGACCAGTGTGAAGGCTTATAGTGATGGAATGAAGAATTTGAATTTAGAAAACTTTAGGTGGTTAAAACAGGCAGGAATTAATGATAGAAATAAAAGTGAAAGAGGAGAGATAGGAAGTTTTCAAGAGTGACTCTGAGTTTCTTGGGTTGAATTGGCATACATTCACTGAAATAAGAAACCCTAGAAAAGCACTAGACTGTAAAAAACTGAGAGATTGTAGGGAGAGGACTATAGTTCGAACTTTAAATTAGTAAAGTATTTTTAATATAGGCAAGCGAAAATATAATGTACTGTATTTATCGGATTGCAACTCAGAGGTATGTGCTGGAGAGATCTGTCTGTCATTGGCATGTGGGATTAATTAAAGTGAATATAGACCAAGCTGCTTGAAAGACTAAGATAAGAATGGAGTTTGAAAAATTTCTCCTTTTATTGATTTTGTTAAGAGGATGCAGATAAGGGATGGATTTGTTCATGTGGTGGTTTCATCATTGATTTGGCAAATAATTTCATATACTTTTTATTTACCAGATATTGTCATTGTAAGCAGTATGGGTAAACAATCCATAAGATGAAAAGAGAGTCCTACACTTAATGATCACAGATTTAGAATGGCACCAGTTTGACTGTAATTGTGTAACTTTTCCAATAGTTCATTCATTTTTGGTATATAATCAGTAGATTAATATACTCATGTTGCTATACTATTGGGGTCTTATCAGGTATATGCTAAATGATAACAAAAGGTAACAGATTGGAAGCATGATATTGATGGTCAAAGGAATCTGAGATGGATAAGAAAGGATATGAAAATAAGGAAAGTCTGCTGCTGCTGCTGTGCGACCCCATAGATGGCAGCCCACCAGGCTCCCCTGTCCCTGGGATTCTCCAGGCAAGAACACTGGAGTGGGTTGCTATTTCCTTCTCCAATGCATGAAAGTGAAATCAACCAGAAAACTTAGTATGAACACCAAAATATTTAAGTACATCATTTATTTGTAAAACAGATATATTTATTATGTTTTATGACAGTGGATGATTAACACAGGAAAGTTTAAAAAATTATTTTAAAGTTGCAATTTAAGAAATTAAATGTTTATTATAGTATTATATTAAAATCAAGCCTATTGAAGTGGCAATTATTATCCATAAATAAAATAGTAGGAAGTATTTATTAATCCTAGAGCTAAAGCAATGGCTAATGGAAAAGGGCAAACATGTGGGCTCTCTTCTTGTATCAGAAAACTTTGCTCCATTTGACAAATATCTCTTGTCAATGTCTTGATATATTTATAATTCTAAGTTTATTACAAATACTTCCACAACTGTTATAAGGAGTCAATACTGCTTTTAATTATTAAGTAGTTACAATATTTAATATGCTTACTGTAAAATAATTTCTGACATATAAAGCTCCCTTAGTTTATATTTGTTATTTAGTTAAAATATATCTCATCATGATTACCCTA
>SJYQ01000582.1:809894-835002 GCA_006410935.1 Redunca redunca | reverse complement strand
TTTGACTTATAAATTTAAAATTTTTTTTTCATAAAATAGTAAATACTTCTCCACAGTATTTCTAGTAAAGCATACTTTAAATTGTTGAACTAAACTAGGTCTACCTTGAATATATTTCCAATTTTTTTCAGCTGTTTATACCACAGATGTGTTTGAATTTTAAAAGTTTATCTCTTAAATCTTGTATGGTCTATTGATATTGTTGATAATATGAATATAGTTATCTTACAACTGGGTTGCTTTCCATAATCAAACAATTTAATAGCATCAAAACAATTAGTTAACTATAATTACCCAGAACATTTATTAAATGTCTGGCAAAATTTAGATCCTGAAATATTGTTATTAAAAAAATCTACCTAGTTTTGGTTGTGTTACAAACATATTTTCTTTTTTCTGTATTGTAAATGTTTTTGTTAAATTTATCTGCCCTAAATATAAGCCATAATCAATCAACTATGAAAGTGCTTTTAGCTAGTAACTTTGAAATTCCTTGTTTTGATAAGAATAATATCATATATGTAAACAATTGACAGTTTAATACTTGAGAAAATTATTGCATATTTTTTAACCTCACAATAATATTTAATCCAGTGTGATCAGTGACTACAGACAAATGAAGACAGTACCTCTCCATTCAAGCTTACATATTTGGCATGTAAATCTAGGTTGAAATAAAAGGGTATATAATGTTATTTTTGGTTTAAGTAATATATTTGAATTTTTAACTTAAAATTTCTTATGACCTATAGTTGTCAATGGCAGTATACACTACCTGGATAGAAATTTCATACATGGCAGAAGATGCTATTTATTTTTTCTTTCACAGATTGGATTCTGTGATATCCCTTGGAGACCTTTTTTATTGGCTTTTTGTTCTTAAGCAAAGTCATATGAATGGATCATAAACTGCAGCAAAATTATCATCACTGTTTATGTTTAAAACAATTGAGGTGTCTATAAGGTCACAGCTATTATAGTTACATGCCACTGATATTCAATCAGATATTATTTCTGCTATTGCTATTTGAAATATCCTGGTCACCCATAGGCCAAGGTATTACAGTAGAATTTACATGGTTTAAATTTTTAACTCATATTAATTACTTAGAAAATGTTTTCTGGAGAGAGCAAGATTCAGCATTCTCTGCTCCTGTGCTACGCTGTGCGCTCCTAAAAATTCTGTGATAAAACCACTACTCATAGTTCAAGCACTGTTTAATTTCCCAAAGCAAAACCTTTAAGTCACAGCCACAATTTTAAAAAATCATACAGGAAGGCATAATAGGTAAAAAAATTTCAGAGCTGGATGTAGAAAAAAGGATCCAAACCTCAACTTTCTTCACATTCTACTGAATATATAAAATTACTTTCATACATAATTATGAAATTTTAAAGGAAATTAGTTACACAACAATAAAATTATAGTTCCTCTGAGAAAGCAATTTCTACTTTTTTCTGAAACAGGACATTGTAATTACTTGAAGTAAAACAAAAGAAAAGAATGTCCAGAAAGTTATTGCATGTCCTCAGATATGCAAGAATCAACATCTCCCACCAGAGTGGTGCACTTGTTACAAGTGATGAAACTACATTGATAAATCATTATTACCATTACCCCAAAATCATAGTTTGTATTAGGGTCCACTCTTAGTGTTATGCATTCTGTGGGTTTTAATAAATGTACAGTGATAAGTATCCAAAATTATATTATCATAAATAATATTTTCAGTGTTCTAAAAATATGTGCTCTATCAATTCATCTCCACCTTCCATCTCAATGTGTGTATGTTAGTTGCTCAGTTGTGTCCAACTCTTTGCGATGCCATGGACTGTAACCCACCCTGCTCGTCTGTCCATGGCATTCTCCATGCAAGAATACTGGAGTGGGTTGCCATTCCCTTTTCCAGAGGATCTTCCCAACCCAGGTATCGAACCTGTGTCTCCTCTGTTTCAGGAGATTTTTTATCATCTGAGCCACCAGGGAAGCCCACCTTCATTCTAACTTCTGATCTTTTAACTGTCCCCATATCTTTGCCTTTACCAGAATGTCATATAATTGGAATAATACAGAATGTAACCTTTTCAGATTGGCGTATTTCAGTTTAAATATGCATTTAAGTCTCCTCTGTGTTTTATCATGGTTTTATAGCTCTCTCTGTTTAAGCTCTGAATAATATTCCGTTGTCTGGGAATACCACAGTTTATCCATTCATCTTTTGAATGACATCTTGGTTGCTTCCAAGTTTTGACAGTTTCCCTGATGGCATGATGTGCAGCATATTTTTACACTTCTTTTTTCTGTTTATATATCTTCTCAGATAAAGAGACTATTCAGATAATTTGCCTATTTTTTAATCAGGTTTTTTTTCTTATTGTAAACTTAAAATGTTTTATATATTTTGGATGACAGTCCTTTATCTGATATGTCCTTTGAAAATATTTTCTTCCAGTCTGTGGCTTATATTATATTCTCATCTTCTTGACAGTGTCTCTTTCAGAGCAGAATTTTTTAATTTTAGTGAAGTCCAGCTTGTCAGTTTCTTTTCATGAATCATGCTTTTGATGTTGCAGGGAAACAATTTTTTAGATTCATAAGTTTTAAAAAGAATATGTGAGACAATAGTAATAGTGTCAGCAGAAGCATAGAGGTATGAAAATTCATGCATAATGTAGGAAAATAAATAGCATAATGCTGCTCAAAAATTTTAAGTCTTGATTGGTATAGAGTAAGAAATATTAATGAAAAAGTAGCATAGTACCATATTAGAAATTAATGTGAATAGCATCCTAAGGATTTACATTATATCAGACAAACAAAAGGACTCATTGAGATTTTCATTTCTTGCTACTCTCCTTCATTCCCCTCTTCCACAGGAGAAGGCATAAGCAGATTTTTGCTCCGTGTTCTAGGAAATTCAGCATAATGATATTGCATCACTGGGGCTCCACCCAGACGATGTCATCTAAAGCTAATTAACTCTAAAAGGCCCTACCTCCAAATACTCATCACACAAGTCCAATGATTATATTTGTGTAAGGATACATAAATTCAACAATGGAAGAGTATAGAATCCACACATATGTATAATTAGAATTATAAATACGACATTGCAGTATAGTGATAAAATATTTTTTCATAAATGAAAAAGCTGGATTAATTGGATATTTATTTGGAAAAATATATCTTCATCTCTGCCTCATGCCAAGCACAAAAATCAATTTCAATATATATTGTAGACCTAATATAAAAAATGAGGAAAGATAATATCTTTACAGCTCTGGAGTAAAGATCTTTTAAAAAGACACAAAATATTTAAATACAAAGGAAAAATTGATAAATTGGGTAACATTATAATTAAGAAGTTTGTTTATAAAAGGATGCCATCAATAGTATAAGAAGGTAAGCCTCATCCTAAGAAATAATTCAAATGCAGAATATATACAAACCACTTAATTAGACATCACTGTGCCAACAAAGGTCTGTCTAGTCAAAGCTATGGTTTTTCTGATAGTTGTGTACGGATGTGAGAGTTGAACCTTTAAGAAGGCTAAATGCTGGAGAACTGATGCTTTTGAATGGTGGTGCTAGAGAAGCCTCTTGAGAGTCCCTTGAACAGTAAGAGATCAAACCAGTCAATCCTAAAGGAACTCAACCCTGAATACTCATTGAAAGGACTGATGCTGATACTGAAGCTCAAATACTTTGGCCACCTGATGCAAAGAACTGACTCACTGGAAAAAACACTGATGCTGGGAAAGATTAAAGTCAGCAGGAGAAGGGGCCGACAAAGGATGAGATGGTTGGATGGCATCACCAACTCGATGGACGTGAGTTTGAGCAAACTCCAGGAGTTGGTGATGGACGGGGAGGCCTGGCATGCTGCAGTCCATAGGGGTCGCAAAGAGTTGGACTCAACTGAGCAGCTGAACTGAACTGAACTGATCCTCCATCTCTGGTAACTGCAAATATGATTTCTTTTTCTATGAATTTGGATGTTCTTTCCCCCCCACATATAAGTGAGCTCATACATATTTACATTTCTCTGTCTGATTTATTTCATTTGATGCCTTCAGGGTTCATTCATGTTGTTGCAAATGGTAGCATCATTTATCTCAGTGTGTAGAATATTATCTCACAACTTTTTTATCCATTCATCCATCAGTGGACACTTAGATTGTCTCTTTGTCTTGGCTACTGTAAATAAGTTGTTATGGACATTGGTGTAAAGATATTTTTTCCCATTAGTGTTTTCATTTTATTTGTGTTTATTTCCAGAAGTGGAATTGCTGAATAATAGAATAGTTTCACTTTTAATTTTTTTGGAAATCCTCCATACTCTTTCTCATAGTGATTGTACCAATTTACAATCCTTCCAACAGGACACAAGGGTTCTCTTTTCTCTGCATCCACTCCAGTATTTGTTATCTCTTGTTATTTTGATAATGGCCAGTCTAACAGGAGTGTGGTGACAGCTCACTGTCATTCTAAATTGCATTTTCCTAAAGACTAGTGATGTTGTTCAGATAGGTTTTCGCCTTTCATGTACATTCTTTGGAGAAATGGCTATCCAGGCCCTTTGTCCATTTTTAGATTGAGTTACTTGGTTTATAGCTATTGAGTTGTATGAGTTCTTTCTACATTTTGAAATTAACCCCTTCTCAGAAATGTGATTTTCAAGTATTTTTCCAATCTTTAGGTTGTCTTTTCACTTTGTTGATGGTTTCTTTTGCTGTGTAAGTGGTTTTAAGTTTGATATACTTCTTGTTTATTTTTTATTTTGCTGCTCATACTCTTAAGTGTCATATCTAAAAATTCATTACCAAGACCCACATCAAGGAACTCTGTTCCTATGTTTTCTCTAAGAGTTTCATAGTTTTCAGGCTTAAATTTAAATCTTTAATCCATTTGGGTTAAATTTTGTGAGTGGCATAAGATATGGGTTCAGTTTTATTCTTTTACATGTGAATATCCAATTATCCCAGCACCATTTATTGAAAAGACTATCTTTTCAAAGGCACTTTTTTTTTAAGAAATAGGTAAAACAATCCTAAAATTTATATGGAACCCCAAAAGACCCTGAATAGCCAAAGAAACCCTAAGAGGGGAGAAAAATACAAATAAGGAGGCATTACTTTTAATTCTGAGGCAAACTGTTGTCACAGATACCAATTAGATGTTAAAAAACTTCAATTTTGCTTTGTGACAAAATATGGATGTTTTTGTTCCTCTTAAGAATTTATGATAATATTAGATAATGGAATCCATTTTTTATTGAGAATATTATTACAACATTTTTTTTTCATTTGAGAGTCACTCTGATAAGAATATGTCATAAAATTACAGTTAGGTAGACTACTCAAACACAAAATTAAAGAGGGTTTGTATTCAGTCTTTAAAGACTTCTCAAATCTTACTTGATAGGTTTATTTATAACAATGCTTCCTAGAGATTCGTGTCTTGTTTTAGGAAGTTTTACTTGTATCTTGATGTTTTGACCAAAATTAATGTAGGTAATATTTTATATAATGAAATTCTACTTTGCAACTTGCCACAGTCTTTTTCCTCCCATTTCTGCAGTGACTTGCATTATTACAGTTTCTATATATTTTCAACTTATTGATATACTTTAGATAGTGAAATTGATTCTCATGAGCCAGTCTTTTCCCTCTTACATTATTTATTAATTCACAAATTCATTTGAGATGAGAGATGGTCTTTTTATTTGACTTGTGCATAGACTAACCTCATTTTCATGACATTTTACAGTATAATTTTGCTGTTTATTTAATGACTAAAATATTGAGCATGAAGATTATACATAATGAAAATGGTAAATAAATAAAACCCTATTTGATGGTACACAATATTGTAACTCTGGGTGCATCTCATTATGGGAAACAAAATTTAGCAATAGTCCAGCCTAAAAATTGGATTATTTTTCAAAATAAGGAATATAGAATTAATTCCTGCTGGCACATAAAATATGAATAAATATTTTCAAAGATCTTTTCTAATAAAAGAAAATATTTCTACAGATAAGATGATTAAGAAGAAATGAGGTAGATGAGAGCTAAATATATGACTCAAGAGAAGAATAAATGTTAATTAGAAAAACAGTCCTTCATATGCAGTCATCTTATGCTAAAGTAGGTTAAGACTATACTTATGAAACTCTGCTAACATTTTTGCATTAAAAACAGAAATATACAAAATCTTACATAGTTATCTCTGGCCTGTGTAATAGACAGTGCTTTGGAATTCAATTTGTGAAATATAATTCAAGTATTCATTCAGCTATCAATTATGTACATGATAGTCATCATGACATAGATCCTAGTCATGATTTTTCATCTGTAAATTGGGGTAACTAATTTTTTAAAAAATTATGTCCCGGTCCATAATTGCATGTTATACACATTTTGTACACACTGTCTAGTTTCTGATGTCTCAAGTTTTCTGTAAAATCATAGAGTGTAAAAAAGTCCTAAAACTACTTTGAAAAAAAAGTACAAAACTACTTTGAAAACAAAGTACAATAAAATCAAATAGTACTGGAAAATAACTGATTTAAATTTCATCCAAATATGTCTCTTCATCTGTCATTTAAAACTTTCAGCTAAAGATTATTTATATCTTTAAAATGCAAATAACATCTGCTAGTAGTTTGGAGATTTTATATTTATACAACATAAATCCTCTTTGAGGTGTAACACAACATGAACGTAAAGTAAGAATATTAAGGTTTGATTTGCCACAAAAATCAGGTCTATAGTATGAAAATTTTATATCTTAGGAAGGCCATGTGTCCTAAGGAGGACCATCATGGATGACATGATTTAGAAACATTCCTAATCGACAGACTGTTTATGGGAACTAATACGAATTAGCCACTATGGACAAATGTCCAAAGACTTCTGAGATTTTGCAGCTGGTTGGTTTTACAGTTTATTTGAGTATCCTCAACAGCAGAGCCAGAGGCAAAGACTTGGGTGTGGACTGATTATTTATAAGATGAACCGAGGAAGTTGGAAAGAGGAAGTAGAAAGACTGTGACAAGGAAAGAAGAAAGCCATTATGATGGTGTATTATTATGATCATAGCTATAGGATATAGGAGCTCAATTCTGCTGGAAGCCCCTGAGAAACAGAGAAGATACCCATTTGAAAAGTAGCTCCTTAAAAGATACGATGTCAGATTGCTCAAAGATCCACAAATTCCCATCTCTCAGAGTATTGGGATCTCATAAACAGTTTTTTTCACTCTTATTCTTCCTATCTACAATATGTATGTTGGAGATCACTGCATAGTTGTATCTAGCAATCCTTTCTCATTCAGTTTTATACTGCATATATTCCAGATTGTAAGTGAATGTGGGTTTCACAGCTTTGCCCCCAAAAGTCAACAAATAGAGGGGCAAACTTCAATAGAGAAGAAAGGTAATTTATTCAGAAAAGCAGGCGATCTAGAGACAAGGTGGATTTATATCCAGAGACCATATCCAAATATTCTGCTCAAGCCATTAATTTTTAAATGAAAAAAGAGGAAATAATTTCAGTTAATCATTAAGGCAGGAGGTCAAATAATTTGTCATTTTTCCTTCACGTACAGGCCTGCTGACTTCTCTCAGTCTCTTCTGGGACACTGTCTTGCTGCACTGATCCACCTGCAATTGGAAATTCTCTTGCTCATGCACGTAGTTTGCCTAGGCCTGTGGGATCCACTTGCAGATTTACTAGGGGAAAGCTAAGGGTAGAGTCATTCTTTAACTACTTAATTCATTCCTAATCCTTTTAACCTAGGAAAGAAATCAAAAGGTTATGTGAAGTGTTGTGTTTATTTAGAAAAGCAGAAATCAAGAGTTAAGTTAAACCTTGCCTAATGATCTTATCTTTATGATTAAAGTCTAAGGAAAACAGGGATGAACAAACAGTAAATGGGCAAAGGAGATGCTTATAAGATTATGTTTAACCAATTCATTGATGATGGACCTTTGGGTTGTTTCTGAAATCTTATGTTTACAAGTGATATCACAGTGAATAGTGTTTATCATATGTCATTTTGAATTTTATACAGGTTATGTTTGGGATAATTTTAGTGAGATTGTTTTGGTGAGAAGATAAACCTATATGCAGGTTTCCAAGAAAATCCCGTAGTCTTCTTCACAAGGATTTCACCATTTTTTATTCTTACCAATAGTGTACAAGCAGTTTTAACCACAGAATTTGGTGTTAAGCTTCTGAATTCTTTGCCATTTGCATAGCTAAAAAAATGATATCTTGATATTTAAATTTGCTTTTCTTATTATTAACAAACTAGAAAATGCCCATAAGGTACATTAGCAATTTCTCAGTGAAATGTTTATATAATGTGTGCTATTTTTCATATGGTTTTTGTTCTTTTTTTTTTAACTATTTTTGTAATATCTTCATAGAATAGGAATGGTAGACATTGTCTAAAATACAGTGCCTATTTTCCCCAGGTGGGCCTTTTTCTTTTGAATTTATATATTGAATGTATTGGTATATATTCATGTATTTACCATATAGAGAGGTATTTTCTTCTTTCTCTTAAGATTATGTAATCAAATTAATTGATTATTTCTTTTACTGCTTATAAATTCTAGGTCATAATTAGGAGAGTTTTACCTATTCTGAAGTTGTTAAAGAAATATAGGGATTTAGTCATACTTTGGGGCTTCCCTGGTGATGCAGAGGTTAAAGCGTCTGCCTGCAGTGTGGGAGACCTGGGTTCGATCCCTGGGTCAGGAAGATCCCCTGGAGAAGGAAATGGCAACCCACTCCAGTATTCTTGCCTGGAGAATCCCATGGATGGAGGAGCTTGGTGGGCTACAGTCCACGGGTCACAAAGAGTCCGACACGACTGAGCGACTTCACTTTCACTTTCAGTCATACTTTATTTAAGACCCTGAAAGATGTCACTATTTAAATTTTAGACTTCTGTTCTAACTGGATTAATCCTGCAGTGTGATGGTGAGGGAACAAATCCATTTAAATCTTTGTTCATTATGTCTGTTCAGATGCCACAATGTCATTTATTTAAAATGTTTCCTTTTCTGAACTACTTTAAATCTTCAGTTTTATTGCAGGCTATATTTCATAACTTTTGTGAGTCTTTATTATTGTCTATTTCTCTTCAGTGGTTGATTTCCCAGTTTTTATACCAATATATAATTTTAATTAGATTTAGTGTGTTTTGTTTTATAAGCAATATCATCCCCACTGCCATATGTTCTTTTTAATTTTAATTGAAATATAGTTGATTTACAGTGTTATATTCATTACAGGTGTACAACATAGTGATTCAAAATTTTGATAGATTATTCTCCATTTAAAGTTACAAAATAATGGCTATAGTCCCTGTGTTGTAAAATATATTTTTGTAGCTTATTTATTTTATGCATAGGAGTTTGTACCTCTTAATCTCCAGCTCCTATTTTGCCATTCTTCCTCTTTTCTTTCCTACTAGTAACCACTAGTTTGTTCTCCATAGTCGTGAGCCTATTTCTTTTTTGTTGTTTACTAGTTTATTTTGGTTTTTAGCACCCACATATAAGTGATAATAGGCAGTATTCTCCTTTCTCTTTCTGACCTATTTCACTGGGCATAATACTTTCTAAGTTCATTTATGTTGTTAGCAATAGCAAATTTTCATGACTGAGTAGTATTCCAGAAGATTGTTAAACTTCCCACTGTGTTCATCCATTCTTGTCTTGAGATCTTTGATCATCTTTAAGATCATTACTTTGAACTCTTTATTGGGCAGATTGCCTATTTCCAGTTCATAGTTCTTCTCCTGGGGTTTTATGTATCCATGTTTGAAACGTTTCTCTGTTGCCTCATTTTGCTTAATTTTCTGCTTTTATTTATGTCTGTCTGAAATTTCTGTCTATCTTTCTATGTTTTCTGGCCTGGGAGCAATGGCCTTTGTAGGAGATGTCCTGTGTATAGATGTTCTATGTATCGATAGCCTTTATATAGATGTCCTATATCTATTAGCAGCACACTCCTCGGTTAACAGAGCTGTATACTTTGTGGGTGCCCCTTCTGTGAGCTGTGTGGCTCCTTCTGTTGTGGCTGGCTGGCTAATGTGGGTGGTCTGGTAGGTGTAACTGACTCTTAGTCCAATAGGTTGTCAGGTCCTGCCTTGAGTGGAGGCTTCCAGTTGCTGGCTGGTAGGCTGTATCATGAGGCTAGCTTCAGAACCCTGGGGCTAGGGCTGGCATATTAGTGAGTTGATGTGGGTCTCAGGTTTTCTGGCTGCTGGGCTCTGGAATTTCTGGAGCTGTGTAGGACCAGTCAAGGAGAGCATCTAGGCCATGATAAGCCAGAGAGAGAAGGGAGAAATGTGGGCAAGCACTGTTATTGTGGTTTCTGCAGGAAAAGGGACGAGGCAGGGTAAGCAGAATTAAGATTGGCTAATTTGAATCATTTCAGTGTACTCTGGGGCTTAAGGACTGTTCCTGGTTGTCCGTAACTGACCCTGGGACAGTTAAGATAGGTATATAGAGACCCAGAGCATGAAAGCCCCAGCAGGGAGATGACCTAGCCTGTGGACTTAATTAGCTTCTCAAGAAAGGCAAATAACTTTATCCAGGGATGAAAAATAGCATGTTTAAAAAAATTATAGTTGACTCCTTGATGCATTGACATCACTTTTAGGCTTGATTATTTGGAATAGTTGAGTGGCCTGAATAGTAAAAGAGTTTTATTTAGTAGGCCATTAGTTGCCTAAACCAAATAAATATTTCATTATGAGAGTAATAAAGAGAAACATGGGTAGAATTTTAAGGAATCCTTATAGTCTGGCCCATAAGTGATTTCTCATTTATATGATGTTAGCCATGAAAACAGATCTGAAATTTCCAAGATCTTTAATAATACAGAGTTAGAAAATGTGTTAAGAGTATAATACCTATATCTGTCTGTCTGTCTATTTACCTACCTACCTATCTTCCTGTCCACCTTGCTAAAGCAAAATCTTGATATATTTCTTGAGTCAAGTTGGTATATCCTATAGTCATGTTGTTGGAAGGTATAAACTAATGGTTTAGTAAGGTATATATAAAGCTTAGTGGTATTTGTGTAGAATTGAAAGGGCGTTCATTATTATGTCCGTGGATGAGACTCAGACAGGAGACTGGGGTGAAAAGCTGAAGGTGGGGTGAGTAGGAGGAAGCCATGGGGAATGATTCTCTTCCTAGGGTGACTATGGAATGGGTGCCTCCTGGGGAAAGCAATATATCTCCATTGTTTTATAGAATGTGACTGATAGTAGTAACCTCTACCAGATTTCCCTGTAGGTAGGGGCTATGATTTTTCCAGTAGTCATGTGTGGATGTGAGAGTTGGACAATAAAGAAAGCTGATCCCCAAAGAATTGATGTTTTTGAACTGTGCTGTTGGAGAAGACTCTTGAGAGTCCCTTGGATTGCAAGGAGATCCAACCAGTCAATCCTAAAGGAAATCAGTCTTGGGTGTTCATTGGAAGGACTGATGTTGAAGCTGAAAGTCCAATACTTTGGCCACCTGATGTGAAGAAATAACTCATTAGAAAAGACCCTATTGTTGCGAAAGATTGAGGACAGGAGAAGAAGGAGATGACAGGATGAGGCGGTTGGATGGCATCACTGATTCAATGGATATGAATTTGATCAAGCTCTTAGGAGATGGTGAAGGACAGGAAAGCCTGGCGTGCTGCAGAGAGTTGGACATGACTGGGTGACTGAACAACAACAAAACATGGAGGAATAGGGTTGTTCATTTTGGTGAGAATAAGAAGTATAATATGGTCCCTAGATAAGCAGACCTCAACCTCTAGAAAAGTCTTCCTAACATCAAAGGAAGAGTAGCAGTAACTGTCTTGTGTCCAGTTTGTCCCCATCTCTGGGGAGTCAGCCTGCGGCTGTGACTGGGGAGAAAGGTTTAGTGTCTGGGGTGAAGTTGTCTTTGACACAGAAGATAGTCATTTCCAATGGTAGATCTCAGAGTCATGGGCTGAGCAGTGTCTTCCAGCATATGGGACTGAGGAATCCTTTCTAAGTGAGTACCCACTCAAATTGAGGTCAGTCTTTTTTTTACGGCTCTGTGGTACCATGAGGCTGAGGTCAGAGCTCCTGTATAAGGTTGTAGGCAGGCCCACTAATTTAGCCAAATATTAAGGGCCCTTTTGCCTCATTTGTTGGTTGCTTTGGTGACGGCAAGCCAGAGAGTTCTTTGGATTATAGGGCTTATATTAGCCAAACTTGGTGGCACAAGGGTCTCAGCAGTTGTCATTTTTGGCTGAAACAGGAGCTTACTCAAAGGGTTAGAACCTCTTGATTGGAAGTCAGTAAAGCCACTCTGACTGATAGTAACAAGAAGAAGAGTCAGGAGAATGGTGGTGGTTTAGCCACTAAGTCGTGTCCTACTCCTGAAATCCCATGGACTGCAGCCTGCCAGGCTCCTCTGTCCATGGGATTCTTCAGGCAAGAATACTGGAGTGGGTTGCCATTATCTTCTCCAGGGGATCTGCCCGACCCAGGGATCAAAGCCTGATCTTCTGCATTGCAGGCAGTTTCTTTACCGACTGAGTGATAAGGGAAGCCCACAGTAGAATGGTGTGCAGCTGTACTTGGTAGGCTTTTGCTGTTTACTTTTTTTTTTTTTTTTTTTTTGAAATTTTTATTTTAACTTTAGTTTACTTTACATTACTGTATTGGTTTTGCCAAACATTGACATGAATTCACCACGAATGTACAAGCGTTCCCAAACATGAATCCCCTCCCACCTCCCACCCCATGCCATCCCTCTGGGTCCTCTCCTTCCTCCTGCATGTATTATTACCAAGGAGACATTGTCTGTTTTCATCATTATGGGATACAGTATTGCCTTTTATTATCTTTGAATATGATTTTTATTTACTGAGTAGAGTTCTCTGTCTGTCTTTTTGTTAGCCCACCCTGTCTATGGGAATGGCTCTATAGTACAATTTTAATTTTCTGGAAGGAATTAGAAGGAGCACCTATATTAATTATTCAACTCTCATAATGAGAATATTAGGAAGGTTTTTTGGACGGTGAAACTTTAGAGCCCCACATCAGATAAGGCAGCTGCAAGGCTGTGTGACAGTCTATGGTTAAGAGGTCTCAGGAGTCTTTGTACCTGACCTGGCCTCTAACCCTTATAGGTTAAGGGCAAGAGGGAAATTTTTATAAAAATGGGATTTTATAAAATTTTATTTAAAAAATTATTAAAGGGTCTCATATAATTAGCCTTCACATACATGTAGGGGAGGCATGTTCCTTTTAAATACAGGTAGGAAAGGGCTGTGAAAAGTTTTTTAAAGTTGCTATGAGGTGTGAGTCCATAAAGAGATTAAGGCCTGGAGCAAGGTAGAGATCCATTAAGGGGTTCATTTGACAGTTTAAAAAGGAGATATTTTATAATAGCTAGGACATGGAAACAACCTAAATGTCCACTGACATATGAACAGATAAAGAAGTGTTACATATATACAATGGAATATTCAGTTCAGTTCAGTTCAGTTGCTCAATTGTGTCCGACACTTTGCGACCCCATGAATCGCAGCACGCCAGGCCTCCCTGTCCATCACCAACTCCCGGAGTTCACTCAAGACTCACGTCCATCGAGTCAGTGATGCCACCCAGCCATTTCATCCTCTGTCATCCCCTTCTTCTCCTGCCCCTCCCAGCATCAGAGTCTTTTCCAATGAGTCAAGTCTTCAAATGAGGTGGCCAAAGTACTGGAGTTTCAGCTTCAGCATCATTCCCTCCAGAGAAATCCCAGGGCTGATCTCCTTCAAAATGGACTGGTTGGATCTCCTTGCAGTCCAAGGGACTCTCAAGAGTCTTCTTCAACACCACCGTCAAAAGCATCAATTCTTCGGCGCTCAGCCTTCTTCACAGTCCAACTCTCACATCCATACATGACCACTGGAAAAACCATAGCCTTGATTAGATGGACATTTGTTGGCAATGTCTCTGCTTTTCAATATGCTATCTAGGTCAGTCATAACTTTCCTTCCAAGGATTAAGTGTCTTTTAATTTCATGGCTGCAGTCACCATATGCAGTGATTTTGGAGCATAAAAAAATAAAGTCTGACACTGTTTCCACTGTTTCCCCATCTATTTCCCATGAAGTGATGAGACCAGATGCCATGATCTTTGTTTTCTGAATGTTGAGCTTTAAGCCAACTTTTTCACTCTCCACTTTCACTTTCATCAAGAGACTTTTTAGTTCCTCTTCATTTTCTGCCATTAGGGTGATGTCATCTGCATATCTGAGGTTATTGATATTTCTCCTGGCAATCTTGATTCCAGCTTGTGTTTCTTCCAGTCCAGCATTTCTCATGATGTACTCTGCATAGAAGTTAAATAAGCAGAGTGACAATATACAGCCTTGATGTACTCCTTTTCCTTTAAGGAGGCTTTATTAGCCATACTGAGCTTGTGGAATGTTGTTTTCATGATATAAGGCATGAACAGCTGGTTATAAAGAGGCACAGGTTCAAGGTCTATGAGAGCCTGTTTCCAAGAAAGCCTAGGATGAAGTCAGCCAGATTTTTTTGTTTGTTTTTAATGGTGCATAGGATAAGAGAGAGGCAAAAATCTTGTATGTGAAGCCCTTGGATAATTTACAGCCACATAGATGTGTCCAATGTCTCCAGGATGCCTGAGAGGAGGTTGTCAAAATCTCTAGAGTGAAGTCTCTGAGGACAATAGTAGGAGTGTCTCTTGATTTTAAGTTTTACACATTGAACAGCCTTTGGTTGGAGGGGCCCTCATTTAAAATACACTGATTTCAAAGTCGTAGCATTGGTGAAATTGAGTAAAATTTATAAATCTTTATTGAGTGTGTCAAGCAAGTCTCCTTGGAAAAGGGAGAGATCACAATTTTAATGCAAAACCTATACTTTTGGAGAAAGGTGGATACAAATAATTTGTCTTCAAAGATAGTTTGTAATGAAAAAACTGTTGAAGTTTCCTGTAGGTAGCCTGGAAATATTATGCTGTACTTTGGAGGTGAAGATAAACTTGCAACTGGGAAGCATTTGAAACAGGCACTGCAAAGAACATATTCGCCAAATCTGTAATAGCGAAACATTAGCCAGTTATTATTTGCATAGAGTAGATAATTTTAACAATATATGGTATTAGATGTACAGGATTTGGGGCTTTCCTGGTAGCTCAGATGGTAAAAAATCTATCTGCAATGCAGGATATCTGGGATCAATCCCTGGGTCAGGAAGACCCCTGGAAAAGGGAATGGATTCAGTGAATAAGACCATATCATTTAGTAATTCACCATCAGGTGCCATGTATTCTTTCCATGTGTAAGAACAGACAAAATTGGGGTATCAAGAGGGGAAGCAGTAGGGATAATCACCTACTTATTAGTTAGATCTCACATAATAAATCCAGGTACTTGCAGCCATATTTTAGCTTATTTAACTTAAATTATACAGAAGAACTGTACAAAAGAGATCTCCACGACCCAGATAATCACAATGATGTGATCACTCACCTAGAGGCAGATATCCTGGAATGTGAAATCAAGTGGGCCTTAGAAAGAATCACTACAAACAAAGCTAGTGGAGGTGATGGAATTCCAGTTGAGTTATTTCAAATCCTGAAAGGTGATGCTTTGAAAGTGCTGCACTCAATATGCTAGCAAATTTGGAAAACTCAGCAGTGGCCACAGGACTGGGAAAGGTCAGTTTTCATTCCAATTCCAAAGAAAGGCAATGCCAAAGAACGCTCAAACTACCGCATAATTGCACTCATCTCACACCTAGTAAAGTAGTGCTCAAAATTCTCCAAGACAGGCTTCAGCAATACATGAACCATGAACTTCCAGATGATCAAGCTGGTTTTAGAAAAGGCAGATGAACTAGAGATCAAATTGCCAACATCTGCTGGATCATGGAAAAAGCAAGAGAGTTCCAGAAAAACTTCTATTTCTGCTTTGTTGACTATGCCAAAGCCTTTGGCTGTGTGGATCACAATAAACTGTGGAAAATTCTGAAAGGGATGGGAATACCAGACCACCTGACCTGCCTCTTGAGAAACCTATATGCAGGTCAGGAAGCAACAGTTAGAACTGGACATGGAACAACAGACTGGTTCCAAATAGGAAAAGGAGTATGTCAAGGCTGTATATTGTCACCCTGCTTATTTAACTTCTATGCAGAGTACATCATGAGAAACGCTGGACTGGAAGAAGCGCAGCTGGAAACAAGATTGTCAGGAGAAATATCTATAACCTCAGAGATACAGATGACACCACCCTTATGGCAGAAAGTGAAGAGGAACTAAAAAGCTTCTTGATGAAAGTGAAAGAGGAGAGTGAAAAAGTTGGCTTAAACTCAACATTCAGAAAACGAAGATCATGGCATCTTGTCCCAACACTTCATGGCAAATAGATGGGGAAACAGTGGAAACAATGTCAAACTTTATTTTTGGGGCTCCAAAATCACTGCAGATGGTGACTGCAGCCATGAAATTAAAATACACTTACTCTTTGGAAGGAAAGTTATGACCAAACTAGATAACATATTCAAAAGCAGAGACATTACTTTGCCAACAAATGTCCGTCTAGTCAAGGCTATGCTTTTTCCAGTGGTGAGAGTTGGACTGTGAAGAAAGCTGAGCACCAAAGAATTGAAGCTTTTGAACTGTGGTGTTGGAGAAGACTCTTGAGAGTCCCCTGGACTGCAAAGGAGATCCAACCAGTCCATTCTGAAGGAGATCAGCCCTGGGTGTTCTTTGGAAGGAATGATGCTGAAGCTGAAACTCCAGTACTTTGGCCACCTCATTTGAAGACTTGACTCACTGGGAAAGACTCTAATGCTGGGAGGGATTGAGGGCAGGAGGAGAAGGGGACGACAGAGGATGAGATGGCTGGATGACATCACCTACTCGATGGCCGTGAGTCTGAGTGAACTCCGGGAGTTGGTGATGGACAGGGAGGCCTGGTGTGCTGCGATTCATGGGGTCGCAAAGAGTTAGACACGACTGAGCGACTGAACTGATAGTTGAAGTGATCATCCCTGTTTTTTCTCTAATGTATATTGAGCTTCTTTCCTAAGATGTTAAGGAATACTGTGTTTAAACTTAATGGGATCCACATATATACTGCAACTTGAGGGTTGGTGTTTATTAAAAGTCCAGGAAGCTTCATCCGTTGGTGCATTTTAGAAGAGGTCAAAGTTAATTTATAACCTGTGTTGCAGAGACAAAATCAATCAGCATTAGCACCCCTTTATTTTTGTATATATAAATTATTTCAGGAAATTTTGAATTTTCAATTGGGAAAAATTATAGACTTTTCATTTTCATTTACTTATATATATATATATATACACACAGAGTAATATGTATGATTATACATCATATTATGTGTAATATATAATCACTAATATAAATAGCTGAAAAAAGAGAAGCTAAAGGCAACAGAGAAAAGGAAGAGTATACCCATTTGAATGCAGAGTTCCAAAGAATAGCAAGGAGAGATAAGAAAGCCTTCCTCAGTGATCAATGCAAAGAAATAGAGGAATATAATAGAATGGGAAAGACTAAAGATGTCTTCAAGAAAATTAGAGATACCAAGGTAACATTTTATGCAAAGATTGGCACAATAAAGAAAAGAAATGGTATGGACCTAACAAAAGCAGTGATGTTAAGAAGAGGTGGCAAGAATACACAGAAGAACTATGCAAAAAAGATCTTTATGACTCAGATAACAACGATGGTGTGATCACCCACCTAGAGTGAGAAATCCTGCAGTGTGACGTCAAATGGGCCTTAGGAAGCATCACTACCAAACAAAGCTAGTGGAGGTAATGAAATTCCAGTTGAGCTATTTCAAATACTAGAAAATAATGCTGTGAAAGTGCTGTGTTCAATATGCCAGGAAATTTGAAAATCTCAGCAGTGGCCACAGGACTGGAAAAGGTCAGTTTTCATTCAAATCCCAAAGAAAAGCAATGCTAAAGAATGTTCAAACTACTGCACAGTTGAACTCATCTCACATGCTAGGAAAGTTAATACTCAAAATTCTCCAAGCCAGGCTTTGACAGTACATGAACCGTGAACTTCCAGATGTTCAAGCTGGATTTTGAAAAGGCAAAGGAATCAGATCAAATTGCCAAAATCCGTTCAATCATCAAAAAAGCAAGAGAGTTCTTGAAAAGTATCTATTCTGCTTTATTGACTATATCAAAGCCTTTGACTGTGTGGATCACAGAAACTGTTGAAAATTCTTCAAGAGATGTGAATACCAGAACACCTTACCTGCCTCCTGAGAAACCTGTATGCAAGTCAAGAAACAACAGTTAGAACTGGACATGGGACAACAGACTAGTTCCAAATTTGGAAAGAAATACATCAAGGCTGTATATCCTCACCCTTCTTATTTAATCTGTATGCAGAGTACATCATGTGAAATGCCAGGCTGGATGAGGCACAAGCTGAAATCCAGATTTCCAGGAGAAATATCAATAATGTCAGATACGCAGTTGACACCACCTCTTATGGCAGAACGTGAAGAACTAAAGAGCCTCTTGATGAAAATGAAAGAGGAGAGTGAAAAAGTTGGCTTAAAGCTCAACATTCAGAACACTAAGATCATGGCATATGGTCCCATCACTTCATGGCAGATAGATGGGGAAACAGTGGAAAAGTGGCTGACTTTATTTTTTTGTGCTCCAAAATCACTGCAGATGATGACTGCCACATGAAATTACAAGACTCTTGCTCCTTGGAAGAAAAGCTATGACCAACCTAGAAAGCATATTAAAAAGCAGAGACATGACTTTGCCAACAAAGGTCTGTCTAGTCAAAGCTGTGGTTTTTCCAATATTTATGTATGGATGTGAGTGTTGGACCATTAAGAAAGCTAAGAACCAAAGAATTGATGCTTTTGAACTGTGTTGTTGGAGAAGACTCTTGAGAGTCCCTTGGACTGCAAGGAGATCCAACTAGTCCATCCCAAAGGAAGTCAGTCATGAATATTCATTGGAAGTACTGATGCTGAAGCTGAAACTCCAATATTTTGGCCACCTCATGCGAAGAGTTGATTCACTGGAAAAGACTCTGATGCTGGGAGGGATTAGGGCAGGAGGAGAAGGGAACAATAGAGGATGAGATGGTTGGATGGCATCACCAATTCAGTGCACATGAGTTTGGGTAAGTGCTGGGAGCTGGTGATGGATTGGGAAGCCTGCCGTGCTGCAGTCCATGGGGTCACAGAGTCAGACATGACTGAGCAACTGAATTGACGTGGCACAGGTGGATGTCAGCCTGGGTAGCTAATCATATATATTATCATTTTATACATATTATATATGTTATATATAACATATATTTACTTTGTATTTTCACACCACACATCTAGATATTAAAAAAAAATTCATTCATCCTTTCTCATGAATAAATGTAGAAATCTACTTTAAAATATTCTTTATTCAGACAAGCAGTAACTTTCTGTATTCAGTATTGCCCTCATTTGTTTGTTGAGCTTACTGTAAAGTGTTTAAAAGTTTCTTTTTATGTGTTCTTTGTGGGTGTTCTTATTTTCCTTGTGGGTCATTATCCCTCAATAGTACAATGTGCTGACTTAGTTATTGAGCAAGTAATATCCACATTTTACTATATCATAAAATCCATGATTTTGTCAATAGCAGAATTACAGAAGATATATCACAGGAATATATTATCTCAGATATACAAGCATGAGTGAAATAACTCTTTGGTGATCATGAGAATACACAGTGTTCAAATTTGTTTCAAAAATTATAAAGAATGTCATCTTGACCTCTCTGATTTGTGACAGTAACAGCAGTTAGCTTTTTTTAAATCACCTAGTATCTAAAACTGAATTTTCAAAGCTTGAAGCATTAAAGAAAGATGATAATATGTGTATGTGTTTGTGTATGTTTGTGTATGTATTTTGTCATTTCCTCAATTTACTCTTTGATTTGATTTTTTAAGAAACTGTGTAATGCTTTCATCGAAACTGAAAAGCAAAAAAGTCTTTGACTTTTACCACTGGATCATTTGAAATCTGAAGAATGAGGAAAAGGGTATTCACTTATAGTTTTTTCTTACTATGTTCACCTTTATACAAATTAATAATGTTAAGTTTACATTGTTACAACTTTTCTTGTTTATTATTAGTATTAGTATTATGAATACTCTTAAAAAACCAAGTCCTGTGTGTCTGTTGAAGGTATCCATTGCAGCTCTAACACATAATATTCTTTCCAAGTGATAAAGAAATGCATGAATAAATTAATACATATGGACATACATTGCTGGCCCTGATAAATAATCATAACTACACTCCATTACAATTTGTGGCATTGTATAAGTTACATCAGTTTCTAATAATCAGCTTCTTCTGCTAAATAGGGTTGAAAATAGTATTTAGTTTAGAGTATTTTGAGGATTATTTGGGAAATTTTTCTCTTAAAATTATTAGCAAACTATCTTTCATACAATGAATTTCAGTAATATTAGCTTTTATTTGAAAGCAATTATAGAAGTAATCTAAGTCATTCTCCCTTTTTCACATTAATCATTACAATAGGAGAAATAATTCTTGCCTTCAAAAAAACTTTCAGTTCAGTTCGGTTCAGTCGCTCAGTCATGTCCAACTCTTTGCGACCCCGTGAATCGCAGCACGCCAGGCCTCCCTGTCCATCACCAACTCCCGGAGTTCACTCAAACTCAAATCCATCAAGTCGGTGATGCAATCCAGCCATCGCATCCTCTGTCATCCCCTTCTCCTCCTCCCCCCAATCCCTCCCAGCATCAGAGTCTTTTCTAATGAGTCAACTCTTTGCATGAGGTGGCCAAAGTACTGGAGTTTCAGCTTTAGCATCAGTCCTTCCAATGAAGACCCAGGACTGATCTTTAGAATGGACTGGTTGGATCTCCTTGCAGTCCAAGGGACTTTCAAGAGTCTTCTCCAACACCACAGTTCAAAAACATCAATTCTTCAGCAATCAGCTTTCTTCACAGTCCAACTCTCACATCCGTACATGACCACTGGAAAAACCATAGCCTTGATTAGATGGACCTTTGTTAGCAAAGTAATGTCTCTGCTCTTGAATATGCTGTCTAGGTTGGTCATAACTTTTCTTCCAAGGAGTAAGTGTCTTTTAATTTCATGGCTGCAATCACCATCTGCAGTGATTTTGGAGCCCCCAAAAAATAAAGTCTGACACTGTTTCCACTGTTTCCCCATCTATTTGCCATGAAGTGATGGGACAAGATGCCATGATCTTAGTTTTCTGAATGTTGAGTTTTAAGCCAACTTTTTCACTCTCCTCTTTCACTTTCATCAAGAAGCTTTTTAGTTCCTCTTCACTTTCTGCCATAAGGGTGGTGTCATCTGTATCTCTGAGGTTATAGATATTTCTCCCGACAATCTTGATTCCAGCTGTGCTTCTTCCAGCCCAGCGTTTCTCATGATGTACTCTGCATATAAGTTAAATAAGCAGGGTGACAATATACAGCCTTGACATACTCCTTTTCCTATTTGGAACCAGTCTGTTGTTTCATGTCCAGTTCTAACTGTTGCTTCCTGACCTGCATATAGGTTTCTCAAGAAGCAGGTCAGGTGGTCTGGTATTCCCATCTCCTTCAGAATTTTCCACAGTTTATTGTGATCCACACAGTCAATGGCTTTGGCATAGTCAATAAAGCAAAAATAGGCCATCAAAAATAAGTGGAACATCTTGGATTCAAGCCCACATCTGCTTGATCCCAGAACTAGTCATCTTTAACAACCATAAAAAATATATCAGAATAAAATATAATGCATAGACTATGGGAAACAAATAGAAAAATATAAATTTAACAATTAGATATGTACTTTTTTTTTAATGTTATCCTATTTCTAATCATGAGTCAACAATATTAGTGCTAACAATGCAACCTGGAAAAATATACTCATTTGTTGATGTACCCTTGTTAGCTTGAAAACAGCCATCCAAAAATACCAGATATTATCAGTTAGCATATATTGGGATACAAACTGCCCACAAAGAAATCACTTCTCCTTATGAACTATTGAGAGATGGTAAGGTTCCAAACATTGATGCAAAGGGGAAACCCTTTATTCTTTGTCATGAAGCCCTACTCTAGTGACCTGTGGGACAGTTAACTGTACTGGATGAACCTACTTTTCCTAAATTTATCGAGTTAAATAGCTTCAGAGCAAGTAGATTATTTGTATCCTCTGTGTCATTTAATCTTCCCCTCTGTTTTGTTACAAAGTTGTCTGAGACTTATGTTGAGAGAATAGAAACAGTGGAAAGTGGGTTCATCTTATGCAAGCTTTTATCCCATCTGACCCAGGTAGGACCCAACCCCTTCTTCCATTAGTAAACTGGCTCTAGGAATTGCTTCAGTTTTCTTTTTCCATAAGTTTTCTGCATCTAGTAATTGAAATTCTATTTGAAAGCTTCCAATACTTAATATATTATTTTCACACACATACACATACAAACACAACATACATATGGAGAGAAAGAGATTTCTATACCTACTTTAAGTTTGTCTGCTTGTGTGTATTTATGCATAAAACCATTAAATCATACTGATTTCCAATTCTAAACTAACACTATAAGGTTCATTCTAGGTTGTCTTATTTTTCTATTTGTAGCTTTCCTTTGAGAGTGAAAAATCACATCTCCTTTTACTTATTTTATTTACTTACATGCTCAGTCCTAGAATCAGTTCAGATCAGTCACTCAGTTGTGTCTGACTCTTTGCAACCCCATGGACTGCAGCATGCCAGGCCTCCCTGAAATCATCAACTCCTGGAGCTTGCTCAGATTCATGTCCATTGAGTTGGTAATGCCATCCAGCCATCTCATCATCGGTCGTGTGCTTATTCTCCTGCTTTCAATCTTTACCAGCATCAGGGTCTTTTCCAATGAGTCAGTTTTTCTCATCAGGAACCCAATTATTGGAGCTTCAGCTTCAGCATTAGTCCTTTCAATAAATATTCAGGACTGATTTCCTTTAGTATAGACTGGTTTGAACTACTTGCAGTCCAAGGAACTCTCAAGAGTCTTCCCCACTACCACAGTTCAAAAGCATCAATTCTTCAGTGCTCAGCCTTCTTAGTGCAACTTTCACATACTGGAAAAACCATAGCTTTGACTAGACAGACCTTTGTCGGCAAAGTAATGCCTCTGCTTTTTAATATGCTGTCTAGGTTGGTCATAGCTTTTCTTGAAAGGAGCGAGTGTCTTTTAATTTCATGGCTGTGGTCACCATCTGCAGTGATTTTGGAGCTCAAGAAAATAAAGTCTGTCACTGTTTCCAATGTTTACCCATCTATTTGCCATGAAGTGATGGGACTGGCTGCCATGATCTTTGTTTTTTGAATGTTGAGTTTTAAACCAGCTTTTTCAGTCTCCTCTTTCACTTTCATCAAGAGGCTCTTTAGTTCTTTTTCTATAATAAAGGTGGTTTCATCTGCATATCTGAGGTTATTGATATTTCTCCCAGAAATCTTGACTCCAGCTTGTGCTTTATCCAGTCAGGCATTTCACATGATGTACTCTGCATACAGATTAAATAAGCAGGGTGAAAACATACAGCTTTGATGTCCTCCTTTACCAATTTGGAACTAGTCTGTTGTTCCATGTCCAGTTCTAACTGTTGCTTCTTGACCTGCATGCAGGTTTCTCAGGATGCAGGTAAGGTGTTCTGGTATTCCCATCTCTTGAAGAATTTTCCAGTTTGTTGTGATCCATACAATCAAAGGCTTTGGTATAGTTAATAAAAAGAGGTAGATTTTTTATTTTTTTTTCTGGAATTCTCTTGCTTTTTCAGTGATCCAACAGATGTTTACAGTTTGATCTCTGGTTCCTTTGACTTTTCTAATTCCAGCTTGAACATCTGGACATTCTTGGGTCATGTACTCTTGAAGCATCGCTTAGAGACCTTTGACATTACTTTGCTGTCTCACCTGGTAAAGAATCTGCCTACAGTGTGGGAGACCTGGGTTCAACCCCTAGGTTGGGAAGATCCTCTGGAGAAGGGAATGTCTTTCCTTTTCTCCTTTGCCTTTGGCTTCTCTCTTTTCTCAGCTATTTGTAAGGACTCCAGACAAGAATTTTGCCACTCCAGTATTCTGGCCTGGAGAATTCCATGGAAGAGTTAGACATGACTGAGCAACTTCCAGTTTCACTTGCTAGCGTGTGAGATGAGTGTAGTTGTGCAGTAGTTTGAACATTCTTTGGCATTGCCTTTCTTTGGGATTAAAATGAAAACTGACTTTTTCCAGTCCTCTGGCCACTGTTGCATTTTCCAAACTTGCTGGCATATTAAGTGCAGCACTTTCACAGCATCATCTTTTAGGATTTGAAATAGCTCAACTGGAATTCCATCACCTCCAGTAGCTTTGTTCCGTAGTTATGCTTCCTAAGGTCCACTTGGCTTCACATTCCAGAATGTTTGGCTCTAAGTGAGGGATCGCACCATCGTAATTATGTGAGTTAGTAAGATCTTTTCTGTATAGTTTTTCTGTATATTCTTGCCACCTCTTAATATATTATGCTTCTCTTTGGTTCATACTGTTTCTGTCCTTTATAGTGCCCATCTTTTCATTATATGTTCCCTTGGTATCTTGAATTTTCTTGAAGAGATCTCTAGTCTTTCCCATTCTATTGTTTCCCTCTGTTTCTTTGCATTGATCATTGAGGAAGGCTTTCTTATCTCTTCTTGCTCTTCTTTGGAACTCTGCATTCAAATGAGTATGTCTTTCCTTTTCTCCTTTGTCTTTGGCTTCTCTCTTTTCTCAGCTATTTGTAAGGACTCCTCAGACAAGCATTTTGCCATTTTGCATTTCCTTTTGTTTGGGAATGATCTTGATCCCTGTCTCCTGAACAATGTCAGGACCTCTGTCCATAGTTCTTCAGGCACACTATCAAATCTAATCCCTCAAATCTATTTGTCATTTCCACTATATAATCGTAAGGGATTTGATTTAGGTCATACCTGAATCATCTATTAATTTTCCCTACTTTCTTCAATTTAAGAAAGTATACCTGTTAATCAGTTTTTAT
>SJYQ01000582.1:783921-800771 GCA_006410935.1 Redunca redunca | reverse complement strand
TTTTCCTGTGGTCATGTATGGATGTGAGAGTTGGACTGTGAAGAAAGCTGAGTGGGAAAGAATTGATGCTTTTGAACTGTGGTGTTGGAGAAGACTCTTGAGAGTCCCTTGGACTGCAAGGAGATCCAACCAGTCCATTCTGAAGGAGATCAGCCCTGGGATTTCTTTGGAAGGAAAGATGCTAAAGCTGAAACTCCAGTACTTTGGCCACCTCATGCGAAGAGTTGACTCATTGGAAAAGACTCTGATGTTGGGAGGGATTGGGGGCAGGAGGAGAAGGGGACGACAGAGAATGAGATGGCTGGATGGCATCACAGACTCTATTAATGTTTGTCTGAGTGAACTCTGGGAGTTGGTGATGGACAGGGAGGCCTGGCGTGCTGCAATTCATGGGTCACAAAGAGTCAGACACGACTGAGTGACTGAACTGAACTGAACTGAACTTACTAGCATGTGAAATGAGTGCAATTATGCGCTTGTTTGAGCATTCTTTGGCTTTGTCTTTCTTTGGGACTGCTAACCACTAAAAAAGCTAATAAGAGACTAAACCAAACCTAATGATGTATTTGTAGACTATTTTGTCTCTGGGTCATTAATACTTAATTTCAACAGAGACTACTTGTGGGGTCAATTTCTAACTTAAAGCAGACCATCCTTTAATAGCACCCTTTAAGCTAAGAATTACTTTCCACTTTTCCTTTATTTATATTTATATTCAAAGAAGTGTATACACAAATATGTGTTATATATATATATGTATGTGTGTGCATATTCATATGTATATATATATATAAAGTGAAAATATTAATTGACCTTGTTCATTGCATTTATCTATGCTCAGTGAGCAAGAATGTCATGCTCTATATATATCCATAGACATATATAAGAACAGAGTGAAAGGAAGAAGATCGAGGCTTTAAAATAATTATTTCCAGAATAGTTTCTCTTATGGAAAGAGATGAACGTAAGAGAGTCTTTAATAAATAAATAAACAAGTAAGTAAATATTGAAGATGCTATAACCCCTCTTTTTTGGGTCATGTTTAAATAACAGATGATTTTCTGTTGTGTCATTTTGTTACTGGAGTGCACTGTCTCAAAATACTTGCAAGTTTCAGACATTAAACTAGGAGAAGGATACACATTAGCATCATCAGCAACCAAATGTCATATTCCTGATCATAGTATGAGAAAAGTACAATTTGTTTTATAATTTTTAGACTTCTTAGAAAGAATTCTGAAAGAAAGGATTGAATAATTAACACTGAAAACTATCTAATTCTTTAGCAAAGCTTATTTCACAGTTTTGCTTCAGTGTTCACCAGCTGCAGAGAAGGCAATTCAAACGCCCTAAATTAATCCCAGCTGCAGTGCTTGCAACACAATTAACACATTTAAAAGTGATAAATATATGTTAAAAAAAAACAACAATTTAGGGTCAATTTAGAATGAGCTGTCAGAAAGTCGGAAATTGCCTAAATCTTTTTCATTTCTTGTCTGTTAATTGTAAATTTCCATAATCAATTTGGATTGGGAGAAAAGTTTTAAATAACTAAAATATTAATACTGTTTTCAAATACACATGTTTTCTTTAAAGTGAAGGATACGAATAGAAAAATGTTTCATAATTTAAGAGAAGTTGGAAAATATTGGCTTATCCATTTTGACATTCCAGGGAAAAGGGAGAAGCATAATTCTGGTCCATTATCAAGGAGACATGTCTTGAAAAAATAGTTTGAAATAATATAGATGGCTGCTGTGTTAGACACTGTCTCAGTCATCCGAATGCCATGTGATTCCCGTGCCATACAACCTTTATGGCAGCAATAACTGAAAGGAATCACAAGCTCTTTGAAAGTGGTAGTTTGATAATCTGTACACAGGACTGATTTGGAGGCTTCCCATTGTTGTTTCTCACCTCAGTCCCATATCTCTGAAATCCATTTTGGAATACACTCAGGTTTGTTGAGATAGAGTTTAACAACAACAACAACAACAACAACCTCCAGAAGATTTTAGGATTTTACTTCAAAATAGATTGTACCTTTCCTTCAGAAACAAACGAGGTCTGTCGTGAATGATTCATTCTTAACTTTTCCCCTGTTTTATTATTTCATTTTTACAATAGCCATGTGTGTATTTGTTTTTTTTAATTTGTTTACTTTGAAGAATAATTGCTTTACAGAATTTTGTTGTTTACTGTCAAACCTCAACATGAATCAGCAATAGGTATACATATATCCCCTTCCTCCTAAACCTCCCTCCCATCTCCCTCCCCCATCCCACCCCTCTAAGTGGTTACAGAGCCCATGTTTGAGTTTCCTGAGCCATACAGCAAATTCTCATTGGCTATCTATTTTACATATGGTAATGTAAGTTTCCATGTGACTCTCTCCGTACATCTCACCCTCTCCTCCCCCTCCCTACGTCCGTAAGTCTGTTCTCTATGTCTGTTTCTCCATTGTTGCCCTGTAAATAAATTCTTCAGTACCATTTTTCTAGATTCTGTATATATGCATTAGAATATAATATTTATCTTTCTCTTTCTGACTTACTTCACTCTGTATAATAGGTTATAAATTCATCCACCTTATTAGAACTGACTCAAATGAGTGGGTGAGTAATTTTATGGGTGAGTAATATTCCATTGTGAATATGTACCACAACTTCTTTATCCAATCATTTGTCGATGGACATCTAGGTTGCTTCTATATTCTAGCTGTTGTAAATAGTGCTGCAGTGAACACTGGGATACATGTGCCTCTTTCAGTTTTGGTTCCCTCAGGGTATATGCCTAGGAGTGGTATTGCTGGATCATATGGTGGTTTTAGTCCTAGTTTTTTGAGGAATCTCCATACCATCTTCCATAGTGGCTGTATCAATTTACATTCCCACCAACAGTGCAAGAGCATTCCCTTTTCTCCATGCCCTCTCCAGCATTTATTATTTGTAGACATTTTGATGATGGCCATTCTGACCAGTGAAAAGTGATATCTAATTGTAGGTTTGATTTGTATTTCTCTAATAATAAGCAATGTTGAACATATTTTCATGTGTTTGTTAGCCATCTGTATGTCTTCTTTGGAGAAATGCCTGTTTAGATTTTTTTCCCACTTTTTGATTGGGTTGTTTGTTTTTCTGGTACTAAGTTATATGAGCTGCTTGTATATTTTGGAAATTAATCCTTTGTCAGTTGTTTCATTTACATTTACAACCCTCCCATTCTTAGGGTTGATTTTTCACCTTGCTTATAGTTTCCTTTGCTGTGCAAAAGCTTTTAAGTTTAATCAGGTCCCACTTGTTTACTTTTGTTTTTATTTCCTTTACTCTAGCAGGTAGGTCATAGAGGATCTTGCTTTGATTTATGTCATCAAGTGTCCTGCCTATGTTTTCCACTAAGAGTTTTACAGTTTCTAGTCTTACATTTGGTGTTTTAATCCATTTTATCTTTGTGAATGGTATTAGGAAGTATTCTTATATTTCATTCTTTTACATGTAGCCATCCAGTTTTCCCAGCACCATTTATTGAAGGGCTGTCTTTGCCCATTGTATATTCTTGCCTCCTTTGTTAAAAATAAGGTACCCATTGGTGCATGGGTTTATTTCTGGGCTTTCTATCTTGTTCCATCAATCTATATTTCTGTTTTTGTGCCAGTACCATACTGTCTTGATGACTGTAGGTAGCTTTGTAGTATAATCCAAAGTCAAGAAGGTTGATTCCTCTAGTTCCATTCTTCTTTCTCAAGACTGCTGTGGCTATTTGGGGTCTTTTGTGTTTCCATATGAATTATGAAATTGTTTTGTTCTAGTTCTGTGAAAAATGCAATTGGTAATTTGATATGGATTGCATTGAATCTGTAGATTACATTTGATAGTATAGTCATTTTAACAATATTGATTCTTCCTACTCAGGAATGTGGAATATTTCTCCATCTGTTTATGTCATCTTTGATTTCTTTTATTAGTGTCTTATAATTTTCTCTGTGCAGTTCTTTTGTCCCCTTCAGGTCAGTCAGTTCAGTCGCTCAGTCATGTCTGACTCTTTACGACCCCATGAATCGCAGCACGCCAGGCCTCCCTGTCCATCACCAACTCCCAGAGTTCACTCAGATTCACGTCCATCGGGTCAGTGATGCCATCCAGCCATCTCATCCTCTGTTGTCCCCTTCTTCTCCTGCCTCCAATCCCTCCCAGCATCAGAGTCTTTTCCAATGAGTCAACTCTTCTCATGAGGTGGCCAAAGTACTGGAGTTTCAGCTCTAGCAAAATTTCCTCCAAAGAAATCCCAGGGCTGATCTCCTTCAGAATGGACTGGTTGGATCTCCTTGCAGTCCAAGGGACTCTCAAGAATCTTCTCCAACACCATAGTTCAAAAGCATCAATTCTTCGGCGTCTTTCTTCACAGTCCAACTCTCACATCCATACATGACCACAGGAAAAACCTTAGCCTTGACTAGACTAAGGTAAGTTTATTCCTAAATATTTAATTCTTTTTGTTGCAATGGTGAATGGGACTCATTTCTTAATTGTTCTTTCTGAGTTTTCATTATTAGTATATAAAATACAAGTGATTTCTGTGTATTGCTTTTGTATCCTGCAACTTTGCTAAATTCACTGATTAGCTCTAGTAATTTTCTGATACTATCTTTAGGGTTTTCTATGAACAGTATCATGTCATTTGCAAACAGTGAGATCTTTACTTCATGTGAATATTCTTATCTCAATTTTATGTTTGAGGAAAATGAACCTCATAATAAATATTTGCCAGAAATAAAAAGCAAATAAACATTTGTTAATAAACACACACACACACACCACTGTCGATTTTTGCTTCAATGGTGCACAATGTTTCACCACTCTCTTACTCTATAAAGGGTGCTTTTTGTCTTTATAAAATAAGTAGAGCTTATAGTTAAATATATAGTATGGCCAGTGCTGAGTTTTCCATATTTGCTGGCATATTGAGTGCAGCACTTTCACAGCATCATCTTTCAGGATTGGAAATAGCTCAACTGGAATTCCATCAGCTCCACTAGCTTTGTTCATAGTGATGCTTTCTAAGCCCCACTTGACTTTACATTCCAGGATGTCTGGCTCTAGGTGAGTGTTCACACCATCGTGATTATCTTGAAGTCCTACACCTTTAAGAAGTTCTTATTGTACAAAACTCATAAAATAAGCATAATTATTTCAAGAGACTAGTGAGAGTTTTATAAAGTTATTACTTAATTTTGGTCTCCCCCATTTATACTTAATCTTAAAGAAACATTCCAATATATATGTGAGAATAAATGGAACATGAACAAAGTACTTTAACTGCTTAAAAGCAGATTACTGATATTACTGATTTCCTATTATTGCTTTGTTGAGTTTTATAGGGAAGAGAGAAATGCTAGAGAGGTTTTTTTATATTTAACTTAAGATTGAATTCAGTTTTGTGTGGTAAGCAAGAATATGTGTGCATGTCCTAGTAAAAGAAAAATGAAGAGAAGAGACTCAGAGTTCAAAGGTCATATCCAATAATGCAATGTAAACTATTATCTGAGGCCAGCATCTAAGAACTATTCAGATCAGTTCTGCGTTATAAAAGTTGCTATCCAAAGGATGAGGCTTTTTATGGATTTATTTTTTTCTTCATGCCAGGAACTTTATTTCAAAGGGAGGTTTCAATTGCATTCTGTTGGACCTCAATAAATCTAGGCCAACAACTAAACTGCCAGAGGGAACGATAAAGCTGAATGAGATCTAAAAAGATTTACTATTAGTCAATGTGTGGAGAGAAATTCATTCAGCCATTAAAGATTGTATTTCCCAACCAAAAGAGAAAAAAAAAAATGACATGGGAGTCGATCTCTATCAACAGATTGCTGTTGAAATCCAGAGTTGTTAATTTGATAGTAAGCTGTAGCATTACCTGTATCATCATCTGCATCTCAGAACATCCAATAATCTTCAGGGAAAAAAAAAAAAAAGAATGCACAACTATTTTGTGGAATGCATCTTCCTTAAAAGTCCATACAGGGGAAAGCAGTTCCCACCAGATTTAACCTGTGAATTACTTCTGAAAATATAGTTATTACAATTTTCCACTTCTGAGCTGATGGCTGGCTGTGCCCACCTTTCTGTAAAGTTGAATTGCCTATATGTGAAGGAGGAGGTAAAGTCAATGTAAAATAATACAGAAAGTCATCAAGAGCAAACTTCTAAAGGGTTGATTTGATTGTATTCAGATTGATTGCACTGAATGAAAGACTTGCATTTAATTTCCTTCTTTTTCATATTTCTCATTGATTGTTCTACACATGTTTTGAGTAAAATGATCAAAATATTACTTTTCATAAATAATTTGAAGCTTTATTAATGTTGTTCCTGATCAATATTATTTTTAAAATGCTTATTTTAGGGAAATGAAAAACCAAAGCTTAGAAATAGTTTCTTTAGGCATCCCTATCTTGACCAGTTTATTTGTAATTTATGTTAGTATGAAAATATCACTATATTAACTTGTACATAATTTTTTGCTTGACTAAATCAGGGGAGAACTTAATTTATGGTTAGAGTCAGATAAACTTCATTTAATCATTGCTGGGTATTGGGATAGATAGATAGATAGACAGACAGAACACACAGATTATAACTCACAAGCTGAATTCTAATCTTGATCCACTTACAAGATTGCTGGTCATAATGCAATTGACCATTTTTTCCCCTTGAAAATAGCTAAAAATTAATATGCTAGTGAGTCAGTCTTTGCTTGAGATTGAATAGACCTAAGTGTTTATTTATTTAGAGTCTTTAAGTATATCAACAAATAGACTGACTTATCACCAAAGACCCCTTCATGGAACAGAGTCTTGTTGTGCAAGGGGCTTGTGTAACACAATGAAGCTATGAACTGTGCTGTGCAGGGCCACCCAAGACAGATGGGCTATAGCAAACAGTTCTGACAAAATATCCACTGGAGGATAAAATGGCAACCCAGTCCAGTATTCTTGCCTAGAGCATCCAAAGACGGTATGAAAAGACAATTAAAAAAAAAATGACACTGCAAGATGAAGCCCCCAGGTTGGAAGGTGACCTATGTGCTACTAAGGATGTGAGTGAAAGTGTTAGTCACTCAGTTATGTCTGACTCTTTGTGACCACATGGACTGTAGCAAGCCAGGCTCCTCTGTCCATGGAATTATCCAGGCAAGAGTGGGTATCTATTCCCTTCTCCAAGGGATCATCCCAACCTAGGAATCAAACCTGGACCTCCTGCATTGCAGGCAGATTCTTCACTGTCTGAGCCACTAGGGAAGAGTGGAGGGCAATTACTAACAGCTCTAGAAAGAATGAAGTGGCTGGGACAAAGCAGAAAGGACACTGAATTGTGGATGTCTACAATGGTGAAAATAAAGTCTGATGCTTTAAAGAAGAATAATATCACATAGGAACCTTGAAAGTTGGGTCCATGAATCAAGGTAAATTGGATGTAATCAAGCGGGAGTTGACAAGATTGAACATCAACATCTTAGGAAACAGTGAACTAAAACGGATGGAATAGGGCAAATTTAATTCAGATGACCATTATATCTACTACTTTGGGCAAGAACCCCTTAGAATAAATGGAGTAGCCCTCATAGTCAACAAAAGAGTCTGAAATGCAGTATTTGGTGCAGTCTCAAGAACAACAGAATGATCTCATTTCATTTCCAAGGCAAACCATTCAACATCACAGTAAATCCAAGTCAAAGCCCCAACCACTGCTGCTAAAGAAGCTGAATTTTACTGATTCTCTGAACACCTACAGGACCTTCTAAAACTAACCCCAAAAATAGATGTCCTTTTCATCATAGGGGATTGAAATGCAAAAGTAGGAAGTCAAGAGATAGCCAAAATAATAGGCAGGTTTGATTTTGGAGTATAAAATGAAGTAGATCAAAGGCAAATAGTTTTGTCAGAAGAACATGCTGGTCATAACAAACACCCTTTTCCAACAATCCAAGAGATGACTACATATGGACATCAGCAGATATCCGGTACTGAAATCAGATTGGTTATAGTCTTTGCAACCAAAGATGGAGAAGCTCAGCACAAACAAGACCTAAAGCTGACTATGGCTCAGATCATGAGCTCTTTGTTGCAAAATTCAGGCTTAAATTGAAGAAAGTAGAGAAAACCACTAGGTCATTCAGGTATGACCTAAATCAAATCCCTTATGGTGGAGGTGACAAATAGATTCAAGAGATTAGATCTGGCAGATAGAGTGCTTGAAGAATTATGGATGGAGATTCACAGCACTACACAGGAGGCAGTGACCAAAAACATCCCAAAGAAAAAGAAATGCATGAAGACAAAGTGGGTGTCTGAGGAGGCTTTACAAATAGCTGAGAAAAGCAGAGAAGCAAAAGACAAGGAGAAAGGGAAAAATATAACCAACTGAATGCAGAGTTCCAGAAAATAGCAAGGATATATAAGAAAGCCTTCTTAAATGAACAATACAAAGAAGTAGGGGGAAATATTAGACTGGGAAAAGTCTTTTGAAGAAAATTTGAGATCCAAGGGAATATTTCATGCAAGGATGGGCACCATAAAGGCCAGAAATGGCTAGGACCTAAAAGAAGCAGAGGGGATTAAGAAGAGGTAGGAAGATACACAGAACTGTACCAAAAAGGTCTTAATGACCCAGATAATCATGATGATATGGTTATTCAACTAGAGCCAGACATCCTGGATAGTGAAGTCAAGAGGGCCCTAGGAAGCATACTATGAACAAAGCTACAGGAGGTGATGGAATTCTAGCTGAGCTGTTTCAAATCCTAAAAGATGATCTTGTTAAAGTGCTACACTTAATATGCCAGCAAATTTGGAAAACTCAGCAGAGGCCATAGGATTGGAAAAGGTTCCATTCCAAGCCCAAGAAGGCAATGGCTAAAAATATTCAAACTACCATATAAGTGTGCTTATTTCATGGGCTAGTAAGATTATACTAAAAACCCATCAAGTTAGGCTTCAGCAATATGTGAACTGAGAACTTCCAGATGTACAAGCTGGATTTTGAAGAGGCAGAGGAGGCAGAGATCATTTGTTGAATGATGGAGAAAGCAAGGGAGTTCTAGAAAAACATCTATTTCTGCTTCATTGACTATGCTAGAGCCTTTGACTGTGTGGATCAAAACAAACCGGAAAATTCTTAAAGAGATGGAAATACCAGACAACCTTACCTGTCTCCTAAGAAACCTGTATGAAGGTGAAGAAGCAACAGTTAGAACTGGGCATAGAGCAATGGACTGGTTCTAAATTCGAAAAGGAAAACAACAATGCTATATGTTGTCACCCTGCTTATTTAACTTCTATGCAGAGTACATTATGTGAACTGATGAACTGAATTAACCACTAGCTGGAATCAAGATTGCTGGGAGAAATCTCAACAACCTCAGATATGCAGATGGTAGCACTCTAATGGCAGAAACTGAAGAGGAACTAAAGTTTCTTGATGACGGTGAAACAGAATAAAAACCTGGTAGGAAACTCATCTTTCAACAAAGTAAAATCATGGCATCCAGACCAACCACTTGATGGCAAATAGAACGAGAAGCATGGAAGCAATAACAGACTTTATTTTCTTGGGCTCCAAAATCACTGCTGATAGTGATTGCAGCCATGATGGATGGAACTGGAGCCGATTATACAGAGTGAAGTAAGCCAGAAAGAAAAACACCAATACAGTATACTAACGCATATATATGGAATTTAGAAAGATGGGGATGATGATCCTGTATGCGAGACAACAAAAGAGACTCAGATCTATAGAGTGAACTTCTGGACTCTGGGGGAGAGAGAGAGGGAGAGGATGGGATGAGATGGGAGAATGGCATTGAAACATGTATACTATCATGTAAGAAACAAATCACCAGTTGATGTCTGATGCAGGATGCAGGATGCTTGGGACTGGTGCACGGAGAGGACCCAGAGAGATGGTATGGGGTGGGAGGTGGGAGGGGATTCATGTTTGGGAATGCATGTACACTCGTGGTGAATTCATGTCAATGTTTGGCAAAACCAATACAGTATTGTAAAGTAAACTAAAGTTAAAATAAAAATTAAAATAAAGATGCTTGCTCCTTAGAAGGAAAACTATGACAAACCTTGACAGCATTAAAAAGCAGAGACGTCACCTTGCCAACAGAAGTCCATATAGCCAAAGCTATGGTTTTTCCATTAGTTTTGCGTGAATTTGAGAGTTGAGCCAAAAAGAAGGCTGAGCACCAAAGAATTGATGCTTTTGAAGTATGGTGTTGGAGAAGCTTCTTGAGAGTCCCTTGGACTGCAAGGAGATCAAACCAGTCAATCCTAAAGGAAATCAACACTGAATATTCATTGGAAAGACTGATACTGAAGCTGAAACTAATACTTTGGCCACCTGATGTGAAGGGGTCAATTCAATAGAAAAGACCCTGATTCTCAGAAAGACTGAAGCCAGAAGGAGAAGGAGGCAGCAGAGGATGAAATGATTAGCTAGCATCACCAACTCAATGGACATGAATTAAGCAGTCTATGGAAAATAGTAGAGGTCAGGTGAGCCTGATAAGCTATAGTCCATGGTGTCACAAAGAGTCAGATATGACTTAGCAACTGAAACGTTACCAAAGAAGCTGGTTATTACATTGTTTAATATCTGATCATACCAGAAATGTGGAGGTTGTGATGCCCTTTATTTATATTTTTAGCTGAATAGGAAAATAATTTTTAAAATAGATGGCTATGTCCTGTCATCTAAATGTATCACATCTTCTTAGGAAAAACAATACTATTAATTTTACCTCTATTGTTTCAGTTTCTTTTAGTATTAAAGTGAATTTTTACTGCTTTATCTCTCCCTTCAGTAAGGCTACCTAATAAATATGCATAGGAAATATTTGGCAATCCAAGAATAATGGGTTGCTATAGTATAGTTTATAGTAAAACTATTGAATTCTGAAGTTCACTAAATTTCTCTGCTTAATATAAAAAGAAAATGAAGTTAAATCCTAATATAGCCTTTAATATAAACTATCATTTTTTGAAATTCCATACTTATGCTTCTAGGTAATTTGCCTAACAGTATAGTGCAATTTATCCAGGAAAGAGCTTGTTAGGTAATGTAATTATCAGTTAGCTTGAAATGTATAAATTGCATTATAAATTATACTAATTTTTATATGTAATTCAAGTAATATCCAGGATCCTGTGGGGCTAGTGTCTATGATAAACTTATATGATAAGTTTAAGTCTATGATAAACTTATAATATACAAAAGAATATTAAAAGAAATACAGTGTTGGCATCCATGATCATGGAAATAATTCTCAATTTTCTGTTTACTTATCTTTCCCAAAGAGCATTAAAGAATACGTAAATCATAGCGTGAATCTTTCCAGCCTTCCTTTCTTCTTCACCTACTACTCTCATTATCATAATCTCTTTCCAAACAATAAGATTATAAGATCCATTTTTTCTCTTTTTCTCATTCATTTCACCTCTGTAGTTTTTCACTCCTGTAAATAAATCTTGTTTGTTTATAATAAAACATTCAACTCTAGTTCTTTGTCTTCACCCTAATTTTCTGAGTATCCATCACAAAATTTCAAGAGTGAAACTCAAATTGTGTTTACTTGTTAGAACATTTTTAAGGATGTATCTCGTTTAGCAGTTGTCAAAACAAACTGAAATAACATGAGCAAGCTATCTTCTTTGCCAGTTATTGGAGACATCTCATATCATGTTTCCCCTCTATCCATGCATTTCTTAAAGCTTGAATGGAAAAAAAATATTTTGTACATATTGAGAGGAATTTAAATTCCATGTGTATGGTACTCAGATCCATTATGTTATGCATTTAACATATCTACTGTACAGTCTTCACTGAATCAGGTCAGGGAAGGACAGAGAGGCCTGCATATAGAAGCAATGTAGTCATGTCTTTGGTCTTAAGTGGTGAGTGTTTGGGAAGCAAAGACTGATAGACCTGAAGTAATAGCAAAGGAAATTAATTGTATAGTATCCATATGCCAAAATTGTATCCATAGTATCCATATGGCATAGTAAATATGCCATATTATTTACTAAGCCATAATCATTCAAAAGAAAGGAAGATGAATAGTTGGTACCTTTGAGTAGTTTTTGAAAAAAATGGAGTGTGGTTTACACACTGAATGTGTTGGTGGGAAAGAGAAATATAGGAGAGCACTATAGGGGAAGAGAAAAACTGGATGAAGCCAGAAATCAGGGACAGTCTTTTCAGAAGATAAAGGACAACAATATAAGCATAAGGGAGGAAATGTTTTTGAAAGCCTTGTAATTTAGCCAAGTACAGAATGTAATTCATAGCTAAATTGTTTTTAATAGTTAAATTTCCATAATGTCCTAATTCTAATATAATAGAATAGTGTTTCATCCTGTATTTGCAAATATTCTAATTTTTAGAAACTTAATTCACTGTCTTTATATTTATCTCTCTTCTTTACCTTTTGAGCATTAGCATCTCCCACATCCCTGGCTTCCTGCCATTTGCTTATTATCACTTCCACTGGGGAAAAACCAAAGAATAAATAAATAATTCAGAGGAAAAAGACACACTCTAGTCACTTATTCGAACTCTTAACCATTTTGCTAATACTTTGAATAAGAGGTGAAGTTTAAAATATAGGCTCTGATAAATCTTCAGAGTTTTTTCTGAAGTTTTATGACCCAGATAGCAAGTATCTTTTAAAACAGAGGCTGCAATTTAAAGGGAGGCTGTCTTTGAGTTTTTACTTTCAGCAAATGAAGTATTTGTTAATCATAGTTTTNTTGAAATAAAAATATATAACATATCATATATATATATATATATATATATCAGTATTACACATATATATGGAGAAGGGCATGGAAACCCACTCCAGTATTCTTGCCTGAAGAATCCCATGGATAGAGGAGCTGGGCAGGTTAGGAGTCCATAGGGTCACAAAAAGTTGGGCACAGCCATGTATCGATAGATAGATAAGTAGCTAGGCTTCCCAGGTGTTACTAGTGGTAAAGAATCCACTTACCAATGCAGGAGATTCCATTCTGATCTGTGGGTGGGGAAGATTCCCTGGAGTAGAAAATGGCAATTCACTCCAGTATTCTTGCCTGGAAAATTTCATGGACAGAGGACCCTTGCAGGCTGGAGTCCATGTGCTTGCAAAGAGTTGGACACAGTTGAGCAACTAAGCACACAAACACGTGCGTACACACACACACACACACACACACACACATATATTATTGTTCGGTTACTCAGTCATGTCTGACTCTGCAAACCAATGGACTGCAACTTTCAAACACAACATTTTGATATCTGTTATCTACCTAAAATCAAGAATAAAAAAAGATACGGTTAAGTCAGTACATATTTTGAATTGAATGTAACAAGTTGTCTATGAAAATAGAGGGTAGATGGTGGAAGGTTTTGAAGGAGAATATGAACTAATATAGGCATTCTGCCTACATTTAAAGGCAGACTCTATTATAGATCATCAGACTTTTGGTTTTTGTGAATTATAAAGACTGAAATTTTTGTGCCTTTTTTCCAAGATCATTAAAAATGACACTAAAAACAGTAACTATGATACTGTGTTTTTAGATATTACTTGTTTTACTAGAGCTTACAACCCCTATGCATAAAAATATTAAAAAATGAAACAAAACTACTATTCAGCATTATAATGATATTTACTTATCTAATATTGATGGGGTATTTATATCTTTGTTGTTTAAATGATAATGTCATAATCACTTAATAGCAGAAATCTTTAACATAATTTGTAAACAAGAACTCCTTGAATTGTCTATATTTTATTATTTTGTTGTGTGCCCATTCATAACAACAACCATAATGATGATGATAATAGCTAGCATTTAAAAGCACATTTTATGCTAAACACATTGTTCAAGGAACATACGTGTACACATCTGAGTATACCCATTTATTTTATCCTCAAGCAAAAAAAAAACAAAAACACTATAACACAGGTACTATTTAGTTATCATATCTTATAGAGGATAAATCTAAGGCTTAGAGACATATAATGACTTGCCCCAAATCAACAGATATGTGGATTTAAACACAGCAGATGATAAGTGCTGGCCTCCATTTTTATTGTTTTATGGTTCTAAGGTATTGTACAAAACTCTAAATTACCAGAGATTGGAATCATCAAAACTAATGAAGGCAAAGAATGCATGGATTTTTAAAATGAATTTTAATTTTAATTTTAATGGATTCTTGGTGAATAGTGCCAATGGCCAGGTTGGTTTTGAAGGAAAAATATGATGACACTCTTACCGTGAATCTCTAAAGAGGAATACCTAAAAATGTTGGGCATGTCCTGTTTCTCTGTGCTTCAGATTAGTAAATAATTATTTTGGTTTTTTTTTCTCGGTAATTTGTTTTCATCAAATATATACTGCTCTTTCAAATGGAGAAAATTTGAGTATCCCTGTTGTTAACAATCAATGCTTTGGGTGAACACAGATACTTATTATTTTGATATCTGTTAAAAATCTATTTCTGCTTTATTGACTATGCCAAAGCCTTTAACTGTGTGGATCATGATAAACTGTGGAAAATTCTTCAAGAGATGGGAATATCAGACCATCTGACCTGCCTCTTGAGAAACCCACATGCAGGTCAGGAAGCAACAGTTAGAACTGGACATGGAACAACAGACTGGTTCCAAATAGGAAAAGGAGTACATCAAGGCTGTATACTGTCACCCTGCTTTTTTAACTTATATGCAGAGTACATATGAGAAACGCTGGGCTGGAAGAAGCACAAGCTGGAATCAAGATTGCCAGGAGAAATATCAACAACCTCAGATATGCAGATGATACCACCGTTATGGCAGAAAGTGAAGAAGAACTAATGAGCCTCTTGATAAAGGTGAAAGACTGAAAAAGTTGGCCTAAAGATCAACATTCAGAAAATGAAGATCATGGCATCCGGTCCCATCACTTCATGGGAAATAGATGGGGAAACAGTGGAAACAATGGCTGACTTTATTTTTCTGGGCTCCAGAATCACTGCAGATGGTGACTGCAGCCATGAAATTAAAAGACGTTTACTCCTTGGAAGGAAAGTTATGACCAGCCTAGATAGCATATTAAAAAGCAGGTCCGTCTAATCAAGGCTATGGTTTTCCCAGTAGTCATATATAGATGTGAGAGTTGGACTCTAAAGAGGGCTGAGCGTGGAAGAATTGATGCTTTTGAACTGTGGTGTTGGAGAAGACTCTTGAGAGTCCCTTGGACTTGCAAGGGACTCTTGCAACCAGTCCATCCTAAGGGAAATGGGTGTTCATTGGAAGGACTGATGTTAAAGCTCAAACTCCAGTATTTTGGCCACCTGATGCAAAGAGCTGACTCATTTGAAAATACCTTGGTGTTGGGAAAGATTGAAGGCAGGGGGAGAAGGGGACGACAGAGGATGAGATGGTTGGATGGCATCACCGACTCAATGGACATGAGTTTGGGTAAACTCCGGCAGTTGGTGATGGACAGGGAGGCCTGGCATGCTGCAGTTCATGGGGTCACAAAGAATCGGACACGACTGAGCAACTGAATTGAACTAATTTGCTATAGGTGCATTTCAAGTCTATGTATTATACATTTTCATTTATAATAATGTGCATTTAGATATATGCATACATATTCATATGTGCCATAATTTCTAATGAGCATCTGATATATTTAACATGATAAATTTTTGTAGACATGTTAATACTTTTAAAAATAATATTTAATGATAGTATTTAACATTTGAATTCTTATTATTGAACAGGCTATCTAGAGAAATATATATATATATATATCAAGAGTCCTGCTAGTTTACAAACACTTGATGTTCAGTTATTGCTATTTTGATTTTTTATGAGACCAAAAGTTTCAGATCATGAAGTGTGATTTAAGTCATAGATTATTGGACATCTTGAAATTCTCTGAATATGTGAGAGAGAGGTAATGGCTTCTCTAGTCCAAAGAGTCACTGTTTATTTATTTATTTTTAATTTTGTAGTGAATGCTTCTCTATTTGGCTCTGTAAGAGCACCATCTGGTGGCATCCAAGACTTCCAAAACAATCTGTAGACATCACTGTTGCCAATGAGTTGGTGGGATATAGCTGTAAATTTGTTTGAATAAAAAGTTTATACCTTTCAGATTTGTTTTGTTTCTTCTAAGCTCAACAAGGCAGTTATTTATTATTTTGAGTGAATATTCCATACATGAAATAGAATTCCATGAATGAAGTACATAAAAGTCTATCTTCCCATAAAGAAAGAAAACAAACAAACAAACAAAAAAACACCTTGTTAGGCAGAAGTTTTCAGTGACTGGGGTTTAACCACAGGGAAATTGGTTCAAATTGAAACATCTATAGCCCTGTTTTGGTTATATTTGGGAGCAGAGAACCAGTTAAAAATTGATCAAGATTCACTGCCAAACATTCTATTTATTCTATTTCTTTGTAGTTGCAAAATATGTAAAAATTGCAATAACTTTTTACTGAAAATACTGCTTAAATGTTGGGATTATTTTAACTGAACTTTTGAAACATCTGTTACATTCACAGTTTTGCCAGGACCATTTACATAAAGGTACATTTTATGCAAGGAAATGTTTAGACTGATGAATGACTGATGAGCTTGTAACAAGATATGGTTCCAATAGAATATAATATCAAATTCAACAAAGAATACTATCCAATATTCTACTTACTATGTTTCTTATAAAAGTAATATATTCTAGGGAAACAAATATAGTTTATAATACCTGTAGAAAGATAGTAATATAAACATCGTATAAGTGG
>SJYQ01000582.1:729138-783772 GCA_006410935.1 Redunca redunca | reverse complement strand
GCAAATCTCTTAACAAGAAGTTATAAATAACTTGATATTAATTTTTACTTCTATTAGTGAATTGAAAGATAATTTTTAAAATGAACGCATGTACACTCGTGGTGAATTCATGTCAATGTTTGGCAAAACCAATACAGTAATGTAAACTAAAGTTAAAATAAAAATTAAAAAAAAAAATGACAATGGTAAAGAATAGAAGTTCTAGAATCAGGCTGTCAGGGTTTAAACCTCTTGTTCCTTTCTAGCATGTCCTTTTGGACAAATACATGAAACCTTGCTTTGTCCATGCTAGAGCTATGGCTCTAGGCCATAGCCTCCTTATGTCTCAAATGGAGATCAGAGTTCCAGCCCCATAGGGCTGCAATAAGCATTATATTATTTAACACAAACAAAAAACTTGGAGTAGTGCCTACTTTTATCAAGCATTAAATAAATAATAGTATCTATTGAAATGTTTTCATAAGATAGATTCATTGGACTCTACCTGTAATTTCATATGGAAGTATGCTTAACTAATATTCCATTTGTCTCGATGCAAAGTAGGAATCACTGTATGTAATATAAAATATATTTCTAATGCAGAATTTCCTAGCCAGTGCTGAGAATGAGTTCCATGTGCCATTGCCATTGGTGACCAGCGTTCTGAACCTTGCTTCTATTTTCTGTGAGTGCCACTCTCTGTCACTGTAGTATGTTGATAAGTGTTTCATGTCTCAGCGGTGTATTGACATGTAAGGTTTGGGAAACAGTGATCTGAGATGATGCAATATGAAGGAATTTATATTGCTAAATTTACCATATTTAAAACCAATCATATGTGTTCCAGTAATCCATCATGTTTTTAGAGACTTAAGGGCTTATAATACATCAATTCTAAATTAGAGATTTTAAACGATCAGTTCTTATACACTAATGGTATGGAATTCTAGTGAATATCTCTGATTGCCTCACTGAAGGATCAAAAAGCATTTTTGGTTTTCTTTACTAGTCGTTCGTCTTTCCATACTAACACCAGCTTGTTTTGAATTCTAGATTTTCTCATAACAAATATGCTGTTTCTCATAAGCATCAACATCTTTCATTCACTGGCTTATAAAAATGTCTGTTTTCATTCTATGAATTTTTAAAGCACTTTACAGTGTTTGACTCACTGATTATTTTTCAGATATCATCTCACCTAAATCCACTTTAAGTATTTCATTTGGGGTATGGGCTAACAAATGAAAACAAGCAAATTAAATTCGCATCCATGAAACCAATTTAAAACAATAAAAATTGAAAGGATAAGCTGAATATATTCAAGGAACTGTTTTGATATAAATATATAGTCTAAACTAGAGCACAATCATTTTATTTTGAAAATAGTGAGCTAATGGAAAGAAATATTTGTGCCAAAATGATTGCATTTGTTGAGATTTAGATATAAAAATAATTTAGCTATTTCCATATTCTTCCATCTGATTTTGCATATATGTATTCATTACCTAAGGATAATATTGTTTAAATAGGAATAAAATTTTATAGAGCAAGATATTACAGACATGAGTTGTGTACAAATAAAAGCACAAACAAACTAAGGTTATCTAAAAGTATAATGAACTGTTGATTAATAATACATTAGCAGTTAACACAAAAATCAAATTAGTCATGTAAAGAAGTTTGCATATATATGTTTCCCTTGTCATTGATGGGGCTGTAATAGTTTTTAAAGCAAGTATGTCTGTATGATGAGTTCATTTAGTATTCAGTGTAATAGCACAGATAATAATGAAGTCATTTGGCTTCCATTATATAAACATTAGATAATGGATACCTATATTAAAATGCAACGCTTCTGTTTGTACTTATTTTTATCTTCATTTGTACATAGTACTAAATCTTTAAAGTTGAGCTTTTATGCAAATTGTTGACATTTATAACTCTGGACGTTGAGTGAGTTTTATGGACATAAACATTCCATTATATTGCTTTGGATTCCAGGATAGACAGCAGTTGGATTGTTAAAAAGGGTGTTCTTATGATTATTAGTCAGTTGTCTAATCTCATTTTCTCCCTCCCATTTTTGTATTGCTCTCTTTAAAGGAAGCAAGCGTGTACAAGAACATCTTGAAAAAAATGCCCCATTATACAGTATCTCTGACATATTTTATTTTTTAAATTTCTTGGGTGTTTGTTTCTTTTGTCCTTACCATATTTATTCATTTGCCATAATACAGAAATAAACTAAACATCATGTTTTTAAATTATAATAAGATTTTCCCTTCCAGAGGCTGTTACAGTTGCAGGATAATGGTTTAAAAAAATGACACTTTTAGCTTTGTGAGGTTGTATGAACTTGCTTTATTTTTTTTGGAAGAGAGAGGGTTTACACTTATTCTTCCCCATGTTTGTGTTTCTAAGAAATTGTCCATTTCAGAGTTTAGAAATGCTAAATAGATGCTGATTTTCTAGTTTCAAAAAACAAACAAATGGGTACACCAACAACATTAAAATATTTCCTATATATTTTGTGTATGTTCAAGATTTTTGTAAATTTTCATTGTCATGTACTTATATAACAGAGAGTTAAAAAGAGAGTATATAGATAATTATAACAGCATACTAAGTAATTGGTAATGTTGCAATTAGTATTTTGTATAAGCAGAGAAAACTTGGATTGCTCTTCATTTTTAATGGCCTGTTACAGAGAATTCCAAGATCAGTCTTAGTTAAATTATGGAGAGGATAGGAAGTTTAGATTGAACTTTGTTTTGAAAATGCTTTCTCTGTATAATGAGAAAGCTCCAAGAATGAAACAGCCTTTAAAGTTGATAAGAATTAAAGAAGAAAAGTGTTTGGTAGGAAAAAAAAGACTTAAAGGACTGATGTTTACATCTTCCTGTATCTATTACTCTAGTCTGTCTTCCAAAATCATTGACTATAAACCTATTCTTTCTTTAGTATTCAGATATAAGGAGGTAGCGCCTCTTGGCCCCTCCTGTGAGAGGTGCTCCTCAGCTGAATTCTCTATTCTGTTCCTGCGTATTGCTTAATGATATGTAGTTTTGTTTTAGGTGTACAAAGAAATCTATGTGCATACATATGTTTGGAAAAGGAAGGGTGTTTTAATAGCTGCTTCAGATAATGGTGGATATTCTTTGGTATTATAGCAAAATTTAACAATGGTAATTTATTAAAAATCATCTGCAATATGAACTCTAAATCCACATTGCAATGTGCAGTCTAAACCTCCTATTCCCACTCCATATCACCCCTCCATAATTTAAATAAGACTGTCTTGGAATTCTCTGTAATAGGCCATGAAAGATGAAGTGTAATCCAAGTTTCCCTGCTGGTACAGAACAATGCTAATTCCAACATTACTTCAGTTCAGTTCAGTTCAGTCGCTCAGTTGTGTCCGACTCTTTGCAACCCCATGAATCGCAGCTCGCCAGGCCTCCCTGTCCATCACCATCTCCCGGAGTTCACTCAGACTCACGTCCATTGTGACCGTGATGCCATCCAGCCATCTCATCCTGGGTCGTCCCCTTCTCCTGCCCCCAATCCCTCCCAGCATCAGAGTCTTTTCCAATGAATCAACTCTTCGCATGAGGTGGCCAAAGTACTGGACTTTCAGCTTCAGCATCATTCCTTCCAAAGAAATCCCAGGGCTGATCTCCTTCAGAATGGACTGGTTGGATCTCCTTGCAGTCCAAGGGGCTCTCAAGAGTCTTCTCCAACACCACAGTTCAAACGCATCAATTCTTCAGCACTCAGCCTTCTTCACAGTCCAACTCTCACATCCATACATGACCACAGGAAAAACCATAGCCTTGACTAGACAGACCTTAGTCGGCAAGGTAATGTCTCTGCTTTTGAATATACTATCTAGGTTGGTCATAACTTTTCTTCCAACATTACTTAATGTTCCTAAAATACTTAGTATTTTAAAAACTCAGTGAAGTTCTCATAGCTGCTCTGTGAAACTCCATTAGCTTATCTTGCATTTTTTATTGAATCTTTTATTTCTGTATGCTTTTGCCATTCTGTGCTTTGGTCATTCGGCAAATACAGTTAATCTTTTTGAACAGCACAGGTTTGAATTGCAGAGTTCAACTTATATGGGGTTTTATTGAATAGTAAGTAACTGCAGTACCATATAGTCAGTGGTTGGTTGAACTTTTGGATGTAGAATTATAAAGAGGAACCGTAGTTTCAGAGGGCCAGTTATAAGTTATAAGCAGATTTTTGACTGGATGAATGGCCAGTGCCCCTGACTTACACTTTGTTCAAGGGTCAACTATGTAGGTTTTCTGAATTACAAAGATGTTCAAAATGGTGGCTCATTTCGTTATAAAATATCAGAAATTTTTATTTGTTAATATCACTAAAAGTTTCATCAAAAAGCTTTTAAGTATTGGGAATATCTCAACCTCAAGTAAAGTTTTCCAAAATTCCTATTTTCATTTGAAAGGTTGAATATTATTTTTGTAGTAAATCTTATCGTTTTTCCTGAAATGATGGCTTTACTTTGCTACTTTGTTTACTTGTTAGAAAATATCTTCCAGGTAACCATGTATGAATAACTCCCATTTGTCTGTCAGTTGGCATTTCAGATGAAAATGTTTTTGTATGAAAAAAAGAGCACACAAGCATTTTTCTTCACAACCACTATCATAATTCAGCAGGTAGCTGATATGCTTTATATATACTTCCCATTTATAAAACAGATTGTTAAAAAAACATGTACTTATATGATCAAGATATAATAAAATTAATTTTTACTGCTTCATCAAGGACATTCTTTTAAAAGATATGCATTTTTATTTTTGGCGGGACTGGGTCATCATTTCTGAGTATGGGCTTTCTCTAGTTGCAGAGAGAGAGGGCTACTCTCCAGTTGTGGTATGTGGGCTTTTTAGTGTTGTAAAGCTCGGGCTCTAGGGTGCACGGGCTTTAGTAGTTGCTGCCGGTGGTTCCATCATTCCAGCTTGTGGACTCCAGAGCACACGTTCAGTAGTTGTTGTGCATGGGCTTAGTCTCCCCAGAGCACATGTGATTTTCCAGGACCAGAGATCAAAGGCAGGTGTCCCCTTCATTGCAAGCAGATTCTTTACCACTGGACCACCAGGAAAGCCTCATGAAGGACTTTCTTAAGTGAAACTGCCTTTTTGTATTTTTTCTTACTACAAATATGTGCCAGTGTAGAATCAAAATGATCAAAGTTAACTTCTCTGATAACAGGTAAAATTTACATCATATTAGCTTCATAATGTGATGCATTGAGATAGACACAGTAGCACTTTTGTGACATTCTCATCAAAAATTCACAACCTAAATTGAATCACTTGTATGCTTAGGGCAAACCCAAATTAAAGATTATTCTGAAAATAGCTGGCCTATTTTCTTTGAGTCAAAGTGAAAAACACAGAAAAGAGTGAGGATCTGATTCTAGAAAAAAAAAGAGAGAGAGACTGAGCAAATGGTAGCTAAATTCAAGTGTTATTCTGGATTGAAAACTGGACCAGGCAAATTTTTCTTGTCGTTTATAATAAGTTACAAAAGCAAAAATACAAAAGTGAGAATTCTGTTTTGACTTTGTGATATCTGTACATCCTCTAACCAAATATTTTTGTAATTTATTTTAATTTTTCCTGATTTAGTTTCCACTCTTTCTCCTTTTTCTTCTTCCTTTCCTTTATTTTTTAAAGTTTTCTACACTTCACACCAGTGAGAATGGCTGTGATCCAAAAGTCTGCAAGCAATAAATGCTGGAGAATGTGTGGAGAAAAGGGAACCCTCCTACACTGTTGGTGGGAATGCAAACTAGTACAGCCACTATGGAGAACAGTGTGGAGATTCCTTAAAAAATTGCAAATAGAACTGCCTTATGACCCAGCAATCCCACTGCTGGGCATACATACTGAGGAAACCAGAATAGAAAGAGACACATGTACCCCAATGTTCATCGCAGCACTATTTATAATAGCCAGGACATGGAAACAACCTAGGTAGATGTCCATCAGCAGACAAATGGATAAGAAAGTTGTGGTACATATACACAATGGAGTATTACTCAGCCATTAAAAAGAATACATTTGAATCAGTTCTAATGAGATGGATGAAACTGGAGCCGATTATACAAAGAGAAGTAAGCCAGAAAGAAAAACACCAATACAGTATACTAACACATATATATGGAATTTAGAAAGATGGTAATGATGACCCTGTATGCGAGACAGCAAAAGAGACACAGATGTGTAGAGCGGACTTTTGGACTCTGTGGGAGAGGGAGAGGGTTGGATGATTTGGGAGAAAGGCACTGAAACATGTATACTATCATGTAAGAAACGAATCGCCATTCTATGTCCGATACAGGATGCTTGGGGCTGGTGCACGGGGATGACCCAGAGAGATGTTATGGGGAGGGAGGAGGGAGGGGGGTTCATGTTTGGGAATGCATGTACACCCGTGGCTGATTCATGTCAATGTANTGTATATATAATATATAGTATATTTTATGTATATTTTAATCTCAAACTCCTAATTAAACCCCCCTTCTCTTTGGTAACCATAAGTTTGTTTTCTCTGTTTGTGAGTCTGTTGTAAATAAGTTCATTTGTTTCATTTTTTTAAGATTCCGCATACTGAGCTTTCACTTTTCATGCATTCACTTTCATGCATTGGAGAAAGAAATGGCAATACACTCCAGTGTTCTTGTTTGGAGAATCCCAGGGACAGGCGAGCATGGTAGGCTGCTGTCTATGGGATTGCACAGAGTCGGACACGACTGAAGCGACTTAGCAGCAGCAGCAGCATATAAGCAATATCATATGATATTTGTCTTTCTCTGTCTGGCTTACTTCACTTTAGTATGATAATTTCCAGGTTGCTCTCAGTTCAGTTCAGTTCAGTTGCTCAGTCATGTCTGATTCTTTGCGACCCTATGAATTGCAGCACTCTATGTTACTGCAAATGTCATTATATTATTGTTTATTATGACTGAGTAATATTTCTCTGTGTATATCACATCTTTATTATCCATTCATCTGTCAATGGACACTTAGGCTGCTTCCATGTCTTCACTGTTGTTAATAGTGCTGCTGTGAACATTGGGGTACATGTATCTTTTTGAATTATGCTTCTCCTTGGCTTAATGCCCAGGAGTAGGATTGCTGGATCATATGGTAGTTTTATTTGTAGTTTTGTAAGTAATTCCATACTCTATAGTGTTCTTCATAGATCAGTTAAGTTCAGTAGCTCAGTTGTGTTCCACTCTCTGTGACCCCATGAACTGCATGCAGCTTGCCAGGCCTCCCGGTCCATCACCAACTCCCGGAGTTCACTCGGACTCACGTCCATCGACTTAGTAATGCCATCCAGCCATCTCATCCTCTGTCATCCCCTACTCCTCCTGCCCTCAATCTTTCCCAGAATCAGGGTCTTTTCAAGTGAGTCAGCTCTTCATATCAGGTGGCCAAAGTATTAGAGTTTCAGCTTCAACATCAATCCTTCCAATGAACTCCTAGGACTGATCTCCATTAGAATGGACTGGTTGGATCTCTTTGCAGTCCAATGGACTCTCAAGAGTCTTTTCCAACACCACAGTTCAAAAGCATCAGTTCTTCAGTGCTCAGCTTTCTTTATAGTCCAGCTCTCACATCCGTACATGACTACTGGAAAAACCATAGCCTTGACTAGATGGACCTTTGTTGGCAAAGTAATGTCTCTGCTTTTTAATATGCTATCTAGGTTGGTCATAACTTTCTTTCCAAGGAGTAAGCATCTTTTAACTTCATGGCTGCAGTCACCATCTGCAGTGATTTTTGAAGCCCAGAAAAATAAAGTCAGCCACTGTTTCCACTATTTCCCCGTCTATTTGCCATGAAGTGTTGGGACCAGATGCCATAATCTTAGTTTTCTGAATGTTGAGCTTTAAGCCAATTTTTTTCACTCTCCTCTTTAACCTTTATCAAGAGGCTCTTTATTTTCTTCTTCACTTTTTGCCATAAGGGTGGTGTCATCTGCATATCTGAGGTTATTGATATTTCTCCTGGCAATCTTGATTCTAGCTTGTGCTTCCTTCAGCCCAGTGTTTCTCATGATGTACTCTGCATAGAAGTTAAATAAGCAGGGTGACAATATACAGCCTTGACGGACTCCTTTCCCTATTTGGAACCAGTCTGTTGTTCCATGGCCAGTTCTAACTGTTGCTTCCTGACCTGCATATAGGTTTCTCAAGAGGCAGGTCAGGTGGTCTGGTATTCCCATCACTTAGAATTTTCCACAGTTTATTGTGATCCACACAGTCAAAGGCTTTGGCATAGTCAATAAAGCAGAAATAGATATTTTTCTGGAACTCTCTTGGTTTTTCAGTGATCCAGCGGATATTGGCATTTTGATCTCTGGTTCCTCTGCCTTTTCTAAAACCAGCTTGAACATCTGAAAGTTCATGGTTCACACATTACTGAAGCCTGGCTTGGAGAATTTTGAGCGTTACATTACCAGTAATTCTTCATAGTAGCTGTACCCATTTACATTCTCACCAACAGTGTAGGAGGATTGCTTTTTACCCAGTCTCCCTAGCATACGTTATTTGTAGACATTTTGATACTGTCCATTTTGACTGTATGTGTTGATACTTCATTACAGTTTCGATTTACCTTTCTCTCATAATTAGCCTGGGCTTCCCTGGTGGCTCAGAGGTTAAAGCGTCTGCCTGGAATGCAGGAGACCCAGGTTCGATCCCTGGGTCAGGATGATCCCCTGGAGAAGGAAATGACAACCCATTCCAGTACTCTTGCCTGGAGAGTCCCATGGAGGGACTGGTAGGCTACAGTCCATGGGGTTGCAAAGAGTAGGACATGACTGAGTGACTTCACTTTCATAATTAACCATGTTGAACATCTTTTCTTTCCTCTTGTGCCTTTTAGACATCTGTATGTCTTCTTTGGATAAATGTCTTCTAGATCTTCTTCCTAGTTTTTATTCATTTTTTTTTGTTGTTGTTGTTTTGATATTGAGCTGCATGAGCTTTTTGTATATTTTGGAATATAATCCCTTGTCAGTTACAACACTGGCAAATATTTTCTCCCATTCCATAGGTAGTCTTTTTGTTTTTGGTTTCCTTTGTTGTGCAAAAGCTTTTAAGTTTAATTAGGTCTGATTTGTTTATTTTTATTACTCTAGGTAGTGGATCCAAAAACATATTGTGGTGATTTATGTTAAAATTTTTCTGTGTATTTTTCCTCTAGGAGGTTTATAGTTTCCAGTCTTACACTTAGGTTTTAAATACATTTTGAGTTTATTTTTGTGTATGGTGTTAGAGAATATCCTATTTTTATTCTTTTAGATATTGATGTCCGGTTTTCCCAGTGCAACTTATTGAAGAGACTCTCTTCTCCATTGTATATTCTCACCTCCTTTGTTGCAGGTTAATTGACCATTATGTGTGGGTTTATTTCTGGGCTTTCTATCCTGTTTGATTGATCTAAGTTTCTGTTTTTGTGCCAGTGTCTGTCTTGATTACCATAACTTTAATATTGTCACATCAAAAACATATCACTGTTATATTGTCACTAAGTCACATCTGACTTTTGCGACCCAATGGACATGTACCCTACCAGGCTTCTCTGCCCATGGAATTCCCAGGGAAGCATACTGGAGTGGGTTACCATTTCCTTCTACAGGGGATCTTCCTGACCCAGGAAATGATTCCATATCTCATGCATTGCAAAGGATTCTTTACAGTGTGAAGCTCATCAAAAGCATAGCAGATTGTAATAAATTAAGAAATATAAGAGTAAAACAAAAACCCAAACATCTCCAAAAAATGGTTAGCATCTTAAGTAATTAAACTGATTAGCAAAAGGTGATTGAAATTTTTATTAGTTTCTCAGCCTTATCTGTTTCTCAGAAAACATACATAAAAGACAGACCCAGCAAGGCATATGGTGAAGGCTGACTGTATGAGGATCTCTCTAGTGATACACTGGAAATAAGATCGGTCATGAGAGTCACAACATCCAAGAGCTCTAAAAAAATAAGCCTGGGCTGTTTGTACAGATACCCACCCTTTGGTCTCCATTGTCTATCACTCTTCCTTCAGTTTTTAAAAACTTCTCTATGTTTCATTGCTGGAACAAGATTTAACACTTTTTCACTATAATATTTAATAACTATGCTGATATTGACAGCATAGTCTGTATAGTCAGCATTTCTTTTTTTAATTTTTCCCCAAGGCTCTGGGTTTCCATAAGAAGAGGTGGCAAGAATACATGGAAGAACTGTACAAAAAAGATCTTCACGACCCAGATAATCATGATGATGTGATCACTAATCTAGAGCCAGACATCTTGGAATATGAAGTCAAGTGGGCCTTAGAAAGCATCACTATGAACAAAGCTAGTGGAGGTGATGGCATTCCAGTTGAGCTCTTTCAAATCCTGGAAGATGATGCTGTGAAAGTGCTGTACTCAATATGCCAGCAAATTTGGAAAACTCAGCAGTGGCCACAGGACTGGAAAAGGTCAGTTTTCATCCCAATCCCAAAGAAAGGCAATGCCAAAGTACGCTCAAACTACCGCAGAATTGCACTCATCTCACATGCTAGTAAAGTAATGCTCAAAATTCTCTAAGCCAGGCTTCAGTAATGTGTGAACTGTGAACACCCTGATGTTCAAGCTGGTTTGAGAAAAGGCAGAGGAACCAGAGATCAAATTGCCAACATCCGCTGGATCATTGAAAAACCAAGAGAGTTTCAGCAAAACCTCTATTTCTGCTTTATTGACTATGCCAAAGCCTTTGACTGTGTGGATTACAATAAACTGTGGAAAATTCTGAAAGAGATGGGAATACCAGACCACCTATCCTGCCTCTTGAGAAATCTGTATGCAGGTCAGGAAGCAACAGTTAGAACTGGCCATGGAACAACAGACTGGTTCCAAATAGGAAAAGGAGTACATCAAGGCTATATATTGTCACCCTGCTTATTTAACTTCTATGCAGAGTACATCATGAGCAATGCTGGACTGGAAGAAACACAAGCTGGAATCAAGATTGCCAGAAGAAATATCAATAACCTCAGATATGCAGATGATACCACCCTTGTGGCAGAAAGTGAAGAGGAGCTTAAAAAAAGCCTCTTGATGAAAGTGAAAGAGGAGAGTGAAAAGTTGTCTTAAAGCTCAACATTCAGAAAACGAAGATCATGGCATCCGGTCCCATCACTTCATGGGAAATAGATGGGGAAACAGTGGAAACAGTGTCAGACTTTATTTTTCTGGGCTCCAAAATCACTGCAGATGGTGACTGCAGCCATGAAATTAAAAGATGCTTACTCCTTGGAAGAAAAGTTATGACCAACCTAGATAGTATATTCAAAAGCAGAGACATTACTTGCTGACTAAGGTCCATCTAGTCAAGGCTATGGTTTTTCCTGTGGTCATGTATGGATGTGAGAGTTGGACTGTGAAGAAGACTGAGCGCTGAAGAATTGATGCTTTTGAACTCTGGTGTTGGAAGAGACTCTTGAGAGGCCCTTGGACTGCAAGGAGATCCAACCAGTCCATTCTGAAGGATATCAGCCCTGGGATTTCTTTGGAAGGAATGATGCTAAAGCTGAAACCCCAGTACTTTGGCCACCTCATGCAAAGAGTTGACTTATTGGAAAAGACTCTGATGCTGGGAGGAATTGGGGGCAGGAAGAGAAGGGGACTACCCAGGATGAGATGGCTGGATGGCAGGACGGACTCAATGGACGTGGGTCTGAGTGAACTCAGGGAGATGGTGATGAACAGGGAGGCCTGGCGTGCTGCGATTCATGGGATTGCAGAGTCAGACACGACTGAGCAACTGAAGTGAACTGTATGTGTGTGTGTGTGTGTATGTGTGTGTGTGTTTAAATTGATCTAGAAATCCAAGAAGTAGTTTTCAGACAAATAATTTACTCTTAGGAGCAAGTAAGACCCGTAATAGCAGTAACAATAAAAAATGGTTTCTCTAGAAACTTCTCTAGTTCTCTCTTAGCAGAATGGAAAATGCAAAGATGTTAGGTCTCTTATATTTTCTCATTTAGATGCTTGTGTTTTGTGTCTAGAGGGTAAATTATGTTTTTCATTTTTAAATTTGTTGGGTTCATATATAGTTTTCATCCTCCTACACAAGAATTCTAATCCACCTGCTGTGTAATTGACAGATATGAGCAACAGTCATATCTTGGTATTTTCCATGTATTTTTTCTGTGTTCTCATGACTATAGCCTCTGCCTCTTCCTCTGTTTTCTTGCAGCTCTTGCTGTCCTGAAGATATTGAAGGAGTATTGATCTCCATTGCTCATAACTATTTTCTTTGTGAGATTCCCAATGCATAGAACTTCAGACAAAATGGTCTTGGATTTGTTAACTAAGTTTGGAAAATGCTCATTCCACATTGCAAGCTGTGGATGATTAGCTGAACCCTAAAGAAGTGTTGCTTTCTTCTTGAAAAATTGCATGGAAAATTTTAGGTATTTGCAACAATACTGAATAATCCAACGAAAGTATTAATATTTGTTCCATTATAATGGTAAAACAGGTTAGTTGCATCTCATCCTTCTCTTTAGTACTCCCACTCTAAAACTAAATAATAACCAAAAAAAAAAAACAAAACAAAACAGAAATCTCTTGACCAAAAGAGTAGTTAGGTTTAAGACAAAATTTAATCTCTTTTACACTTGGCAATTTTCATATAATATCTAGCATCAGCATTAATTTTGATTTTATAGCTTTCAGCTTGTGTAACTAAATATTCCACTAGTAAATTTTTAAAACAAAAATCTCTGTCCAAAATGTGAAATTTAGTCATCACTTCTGGAAACATGAAATGGCTTATAATTATGTTTTCATCCTATTTTATTTTTAATAACTTTAAAATGGCAAGATTCTAGCTCAAGCTGGACATGGATTTGGGCAGTTGACCCAGATTGTTCTAGTCATGACAATTTTCCTAGATCACCAAATAGTAGATGATTTAATCCTGACTTTGAATTTACAGATTATCTAGGTTTCTAATATGACACCCCGTGTCCCAAGATGTTATCTCTTCCTTACTTGCCCATAACTATTTCATGGTTCTTCCACTAGCACAGATGTGTATGAATCTTGTCATGGCTTTCCATAAACCCTCTGAGGTCTGTTTGACTTACAATAATAACAATTATTTATAACCAATAGTTGTTTCTATAACTAATAGTTGTTTCTGCAACTTTTCTTTGGTTTGAAGTGTCTCTTAAGGCATTATGTAGATGTGTAAATGATATGGTTTTCCAGGCATTTGACTCAAAGCTTGAAGTCTCAAATTTTTAAAGAGTTTATGATTTCTGTCACTTAAGGTGCAGTTTTCCAGTGATGATCAAGGCAATAGAAGACAGCACTTAGTAGGAATGAAAGCTACTTGTCACAGGAGAAGGCAGGTCTGCGTGGTTAATATGATAAAATGAGGGATGGGGATGTATTGTGATATGTCATTCAAAACTGATTGGTCTGTTCATCTCTACCTGTCCCAAGTCAAGTAATCATATTATTTTCTTATGATATTAAAAACAAGAAAGGTATAAATAGAAAATAAGGTAAGCATAAAGATAGGGTGTGTTACATACTACATGAAGAGAAGTCACCGGTTTATTCTAAAAAAAAAGAGAAAATTGAAAATTTGAATACATCAAAGTTTTCAAGGAATATCTTTACAAGGAAAAACTAAACCCAGCCAAACTCAGCAGCTATAGTAGAGCAGATTGGAGGTCACATTGCTTAAGAGCATGAGATCAGACTAATCTTGGCTCATATCTGGCTCTGTTGGTTACAAAATGTAACTTCTATAAATTTCTTTAACCTGTCTAATCCTCACGGTTCTTAGAATCTCCTTCATAGTGATGCTGGGAGGAATGCAATGAGAACTACATATAAAAAGTGCCTAACCCAGAGTAGGTGGCGAGTAGCTGGTTATTATCATTAATAGCAGAAGCCATATCACAAGGTCAGAAAAAAAGTCATAATGCCCTCTTCAGCTCTAAATGCATTTTTTTAACGATTCTTTCCACTTTATAGGCCCAGTGCAAGATGGTCATATCCAGAGGCTCTTAAATTTTAATCACGGATGATGAATTATATAGTGCAGGAGCTGCTCTGAAGGCAGCTTTTGGAATGGAGACTAAACTTTCACTAGTGGTTGGAAGTGGATAAATTAATTTATCTTTTCATCTCGGGTGAGCCCTTGGAGGAAATCATTATCATAAAACATTGTAAATCTATAGACTTGGCAGCTTTTGCCCTGCAGAGTCTCGGGACTTGAGTAAATATGGAGATTTAGAGATTTACTGTCTTTTCCTTTGAAGAAGTGATTTCCCTTGGTAGGTAAAGACGGACATGGCAATAGGCAAAAGAAAAAGAAAAAAAAAAAAATCTTGTTTTAACTTTGAACCTGAACCAGCTTTGAAATACATATATCTCTTTACCAGGATCGCTTTCTCAGCTGCAAAGCCATTTTTATTAAATTACAATATTAAAGTTTAGAGCAAAGAGGAGCTGGGGGAAAAGATCTTACTCAATATATGCACCTATCATGAATCAACAGTAAAAGCTTCAAATCATTATCAATATTTCCTCAGAGGCCTAGTGAGACAGAAAAACATTATTAGTATATATTGTCAAGGCAAGAAATTGAAAATGGAAAAGAAAAGTAACTATTTGGCCTAAAAGTCAAAAGTTGCATTTGATTGAAACAAAAGTTTTTTTAAGAAAATGTTTCTCTAAGATTTTTCCAGTAATTATCAGAGTGTTGATCTATCTGAATCTGTCCTGTGCAGAGGCACAGCATGCTCAGTTTTATCTGACTCTTTGTGACCCCATGGACTGTAGCCTGCATTTCCTTCTCAGGGGATCTTCCTGACTAAGGGATCAAAACTGTGTTTCCTGCCATCTCAGATTCTTTACCACTGTGCCACCTGGGAAGCCCAGAAATCTTTGCCGAGATACATATAATTAAAACCATTATATATTCTTTTGACATACATTATCATTTAATTCAATAAAATCATTTTATGAAATCTCTTGAAGAATGTCTAAAGGAGAATGCATCTTCACTTAAAAGCATACATCCTTGAAGTTAAGCAGTTTTCCCTGGAATCAGTTCTAACTGTCAACAACAGTCAAGTGAGATTCCAGCTCAGTGTCCCTTGTATACAGAACAAAAGAAAATGAAGGAAAGTAAGTTTTAGAAGGCACCTGTTGATTACTAAGAAATGGACAAACCTGTGAGATAGGACAGGTGGCCTTGCAAGTGTTTCTGGGTGTATGTGAGAGAGCTGGGGGGAGAGAGAGAGACTGAGAGTAACCAATAGGGAATGTAGCTATGTGACATGGTGATCCAGGCTCTCCAGCTTAAAGACCATCATGATCAGAGGCTAAGCCTTCTTCATGTGCTAAGATGGCGCTCCTCTTTCTTTTGTCTCTTTATTCATTAATGCCATCAAAAGCAATATGTCAGATAATTGGCTTAAAAATGTACTTGAATTGTTTTCCCTCTGATATAAATATGACAACAGAATATTAGTCAAGAGAACATGGGAGTTTCAGAAAAGACAGCATATGGGAACATCGATATGTGCATACGTGCTAAGTTGCTTCCATCATGTCTGATTCTTTGCAACCCTTTGGACCGACTAGGCTGCTCTGCCCATGGAATTCTCCAGACAAAAATACTAGAGTGGATAGCCTTTCCCTTCTCCAGAGAATCTTCCTGACTAGAGTTTGAACCCAAGTCTCCCACACTGCAGGCAGATTCTTTACGGTCTGAGCCACAAGGGAAGCCCAAACATTGATATACCATGTTCTAAACACCTAACTACCAGCAGTATCTATAATGACAACTTTCAACAACATAGACCAGAATACGATGTGTTATGTTTTCTAGAATATGGTGTGTTTTCTAGAATATCTTACAGTATCCCAAGAAGAAGGATATTGAACTGTTTATAAATACAGTCATCCTTCGGTTTTAGGACCTACCCCAATATTACAAGAGGATAGGACTTTGACTTTGTATACAAATGTGCATGATTTGACTACATATAATGCTAAAGAGCTGATGCTTTTGAACTGTGGTGTTGGAGAAGACTCTTGAGAGTCCCTTAGACTGCAAGGAGATCCAACCAGTCCATTCTGAAGGAGATCAGCCCTGGGATTTCTTTGGAAGGAATGATCCTAAAGCTGAAACTCCAGTACTTTGGGCACTTCATGTGAAGAGTTGACTCATTGGAAAATACTCTGATGCTGTGAGGGATTGGGGGCAGGAGGAGAAGGGGACGACCGAGGATGAGATGGCTGGATGGCATCACTGACTCAATGGACGTGAGTTTGGGTGAACTCTGGGAGTTGGTGATGGACAGGGAGGCCTGGTGGGCTGCGATTCATGGGGTCACAGAGTCGGACACAACTGAGAAACTGAACTGAACTGAACTGAATGATAAATACTGTGTGGATCACAATAAACTGTGGAAAATTCTGAAAGAGATGGGAATACAAGGCCATCTGACCTGCCTCTTGAGAAACATATATGCAGGTCAGGAAGCAACAGTTAGAACTGGACATGGAACAACAGACTGGTTCCAAATAGGAAAAGGAGTATGTCAAGGCTGTATATTGTCACCCTGCTTATTTAACTTATATGCAGAATACATCATGAGAAATGCTGGGCTGGATGAAGCACAAGCTGGAATTAAGATTGCTGGGAGAAATATCAATAACCTCAGATATGCAAATGACACCACCCTTATGGCAGAAAATGAAGAGGAACTAAAAAGCCTTTTTTTGAAACTGAAAGAGAAGAGTGAAAAAGTTGGCTTACAGCTTAACATTCAGAAAATGAAGATCATGGCATCCGGTCCCATCACTTCATGGGAAATAGATGGGGAAACAATGGAAACAGTGTCAGACTTTATTTTGGGGGGCTGCAAAATCACTGCAGATGGTGACTACAGTCATGAAATTAAAAGACGCTTACTCCTTGGAAGGAAAGTTATGACCAACCTAGATAGTATATTCAAAAGTAGAGACATTACTTTGCCAACAAAGTTCCATCTAGTCAAGGCTATGGTTTTCCCAGTAGTCATGTATAGATGTGAGAGTTGGACTGTGAAGAAGGCTGAGCGCCGAAGAATTGATGCTTTTGAACTGTGGTGTTGGAGAAGACTCTTGGGAGTCCCTTGGACTGCAATGAGATCCAACCAGTACATTCTAAATGAGATCAGTCCTGGGTGTTCATTGGAAGGACTGATGCTAAAGCTGAAACTCCAGTACTTTGGCCACCTCATGTGAAGAGTTGACTCATTGGAAAAGACTCTGATGCTGGGAGGGATTGGGGGCAGGAAGAGAAGGGGACTACCCAGGATGAGATGGCTGGCTGGCATCACTGACTCGATGGACATGAATTTGAGTGAACTTTGGGAGTTTGTGATGGACAGGGAGGCCTGGTGTGCTGCAATTCATGGGGTCACAAAGAGTCGGACATGACTGAACTGAACTGAACTGAACTAAATGATGAATAACACATTTTCAGTAAAAGCATTGATAATTTCAAAGAATTGTTCAATGTCCTAACCAATGGTTTTCACGGACTATTGTTACAGTAGAGTTCTTCTCTTACTCTATTATTTTGTCTTCTGCTTCTCCATCTCTGTCTTTGTTTCTTTTCCTGCTCCTTATATACTTTTTCCTTTTTCTTTAGTCAGTGGTTAAATGGACTCTTATATAAACTTTACTATTTAAGCAAGAAAAACACAAACAAAACCAGAAAGTTTAAAACACAGACGAGGGCAGGAAACCAAATTTTACACGACCATTAGCTACAAATGTCTCTATTCCTACCTTCAGCATGTGCCCAGGGAATATGAACAACCATAGCAGTTTTCAAAATTCCTTTTGAAAACTGTACTCTTGACTAGAGAAAAATCTGCAGTAATGGTAGAATTCTACTTGCTACTTTAGAATTTCACTGATTTTAGACCTATAAGATAATTATTTTAACAATGAAATTGCCTGCTTACAAATTCAAGTAATCCCGCTTAGGCAATACTAACTTTTTCCCATTGCAAACTTATTTCTGTAATTTTAATGTCTTTACTTTTGAATCTAAATGTTCCATATTAGCTTCTCAATGAACATATTAAGTAACATATAATTTGAATTCCTGAACAGTGTAGTTCACACTACATATGTGATCATATTACTGTCCCCACTTAACCAAAAAAATACTCTGGGAGGGATTTTCTCATATTTCTGTGAGCAGACTTATCACATAATTTGCTTGTTTTTAGAAGAAAAATGAATACACCACTTGACATGAACTGACAGATGTTGAAATAGTGATAGTGTTTATACCTTTTGCCCTTTGAAATTAGTGGTCTTGACACCTATATTCATGGGTGTATTAGAATTCCAAGTTACGAATAATCAGTGTGAAATTGACACACACACATTTGGTCCTCATAACCATCTGAAATTGAAAATAATAGAGAGTCTATTTGGGAAAAAGAGAGGTACACAACGTATATCTCCAGTGATAATATAACATATGCTAACTTACTCAAAATAAAGAACTTTTAAGCTAATTTATTTAATTTTTGTTTTCCTCTAAGAAGAACTTTGTCAATTTTTTTATGATTATCAAAGCAGATTTTTTACATTCCTTCCTCCAAACTTCTGACTCCAAGGTTAGTGGGTTTATCTGATTGTTACCACTCTCCATTACATTATCATCACTGGTATCATTAGGAAGAATTTTATTTAAAGGCATTAATATTAAAGAGGTACTATCTAGAGATGAAAGTGAAAGAGGAGAATGAAAATGTTGGCTTAAAGCTCAACATTCAGAAAACTAAGATCATGGCATCTGGTCCCATCACTTCATGGGAAATGGGGAAACAGTGGAAACAGTGTCAGACTTTGTTTAGCCTCCAGAATCACTGCAGATGGTGACCGCAGCCATGAAATTAAAAGATGCTTACTCCTTGGAAGGAAGGCTATGACCAACCTAGAAAGCATATTAAAAAGCAGAGACATGACTTTGCCAACAAAGGTCCGTCTAGTCAAGGCTATGGTTTTCCCAGTGGTCATGTATGAATGTGAGAGTTGGACTGTGAAGAAAGCTGAGTGCTGAAGAATTGATGCTTTTGAACTGTGGTGTTGGAGAAGACTCTTGAGAGTCCCTTGGACTGCAAGGAGACCCAACCAGTCTGTTCTAAAGGAGATCAGTTGTGGGTGTTCATTGGAAGGACTGATGCTGAAGCTGAAACTCCAATTATTTGGCCACCTCATGTGAAGAGTTGACTCATTGGAAAAGACTCTGATGCTGGGAGGGATTGGGGGCAGGAAGAGAAGGGGAAAACAGGATGAGATGGCTAGATGGCATTACCGACTTGATGGACGTGAGTCTGAGTGAACTCCAGGAGTTGGTGATGGACAGGGAGGCCTGGCATGCTGCAATTCATGGGGTCGCAAAGAGTCAGACACGACTCAGCAACTGAACTGAACTGATGTAGAGATGGGTTATGGCAATCCAGTACATTCTATCAAATGGTGATTTTCATTAGAAATTTTTGATTGACTTTAATTTTAAAATATCTTGACTGACTTGCTGACATCTATCATCTTCAGTGATCATTGAAGTCAATTGAAGCATTGTGTCTATAAATACTCTAATATATACACAAATAAATTCACCAAGATATCACATCCAGAATATGAAAATGATAAAAGTAACTTAAAAAATCTTAGGTGTTATGAATATTATCATTAAAATATGTTTAAATGTGAGTTCTGGAAATGAAAGGAATCCCCTGTAAAAAAATTCAGAAATACAAAGGTAAAATACACAGATGTGCATGTGCATACATACACAGACACACACACACAACAAGGATATATGACTAATCTGAGAGGTTCAATAGCTGATGAATAAAAATTACTAAAAAAAAAAAGATAAAATTAGACTGCAATAAATCAAAGAATGCTTAAAAAGGATTTTTCCCAAACTGAAACCATAAATCTTCAGATTAAAAGATTCCACCAAGGGCCCAGAAAAATTAGTAAAAATACTTTACACTTATAATCTTTATTATGAAAGTTCAGAGTATCAAAAATATAAGGAGGATCTAAAAGTTCAACCTGGGAAACCGAAACCAATAAAAGGTTCATATCCCTTTGATGTTAGCAACTGCATAGTGGGCTGGCAACAGTAAAGTCATTCCATCAAAATCATAAAAAAAAAAAATGTCTAGAGTTTCATTATTAATTTGTCATAATATATAGAAATATTTACAAGGATTTGGTACATTTGTCTTCTAACACAGTTTTACTAACTTATGTAAAGAATTACTCCAGCAAAATGAGACACATACCAGGAAAAAGCAAGTCATAACTTTCAGGAGGCAGTGTTTCCAGTTCTGACAAGCAATGAAAAAAAATGGTACTATGATTGATACAATCTAGAGTAGGTAAAATAATAATTCATATGGAGCCAGAGAAATCTAATTTGTGGAAGAGAAATCTTTAAAAGCATAGAGACTATACTGGAAAATTTAAGAGTGTGACTGAGTATTGGAAAACGTAGGGAAAGTTTGGAATACTAAAAGACTGTTCTAAAATTGTTGTGTTGTGTAGTTACTAACTCATGTCCAGCTCTTTGCGACCCCCATGGACTATAGCCAGTCAGGCTTCTCTGTCCATGGGATTTCCCAGACAAGAATAGTGGAGTAGGTTGTCATTTCCTTCTGCAGGAGATCCTCCTGACCCAGGGATACCACCTGTATCTCCTGCATTGGCAGGTGGATTCTTTACCACGGAGCCACCCGGGAAACCCCATTCTAAAATTAGGGATTTATTATTGAAAAGTTGATGTATAAATTATTCTCTGCTTAAGCATATTATTTAAAGTCACACAAAGGAAGTAAGAGAACTAAGGGTAATACCAATATGAATATAATTGTGAGGCATCTGTCAGAGAGATAGGAATGAGTAATATCAATGAGCTAAATTTTTTCATTTATTTTAGAAAATTGAGTGTCATTTAAGATGTTTAAAACATTATTAGAAAATTGAGTGTCATTTAAGATGTTTAAAACATTAATTATCCTTTGCTGAAGCAGATTTGTAAAGATACATGTATGCATATATTAGTTAGGTTTCTAAATGAATGTAATACAGATGAAAAAAATGTTAAAAATAATTGTGAATGCAAAAGCACTTAGCAAAATAAAGTAAGTATCAATTTTTTTTAAAGTTATTACTGGCCAGAGGAAGAGAGTCTTGAGTGAGATTTGATGACAAAGGAAAGAAAATGTAGTCTGCAGTTACTGGTGCTGTTTGGTGCTATGTCAGTGAGGAGAGCAAGTGAAAGCATAAACATCCAAGATCTGCTCTGGGAAAACATGGTCCTTTTGGGCAAACAGCTAAATCCAACTGCCTTGACTATACATCTTCTTAGAAAAAGCGTACCACTTAAGCACTCTTTACTGGCATACAGAAGCTGATTCATTGTAGCCAGTTTTATATTCAGGGAATGTGCTTTCAACAAAATATTTGGGATTCATCTGAGGGACTATTAAAATAGAATTCAAATAAGAAGGCATATCTGCATTGATTTTAAAATATTTATTAAGTTACGTATGCATTCTTTTCATTTTAACTCTAATTCAATAGGAATTTATTTTCCTCTAATGTGTGGATTATAGGTCTGCATTTTAGTTGTTACTTATTAAATTATTAAGTGTAAAACTTTTATTTCTAGCTCACAGATATCTCTCCAGTATTCCATCTAGATGTGGCCTACATATTGCATTTTAATCATCATTTTTAGAAAATATTGTAAGATTTGGCAGATGTTGGTGTTTCTTTTCTCATTATTTATTATTATTTTGATCATTATATAATGTTCTCACTTCAAATCTAAATCTGGAATCACTTTATCACCTCTATAAAATGTCTTCTGATATTTACTTGCTTATAGTCATATCAAACACATCTTCACATTTTAAACACCCAAATAAATCAGTAATTATGCATTGTATTCCCCAATCCATGTCTCTAATGAGAGTATCCATCTGTCTGTCTTCCTTAATATCTCTATATCTATATATAAGAAAAACTATCACAATGAATTTTTTTAGTTTTTAGAAAGTTTTCATTAGTGTATAAGCTATTTGCTAGTATTTTATAAATACATTATTCATTTAAAAATAATGAAAGTAGTCTGTGGAAGGTAGAAGACACATAGGGAACCCAGAGCCAATACTGTGAGGATGAATATGTCTAAGGATAGCTGGTAAGAACAGTGGACCAAGAATGGATCATTGGAGTAAAGAGAAGATAATAACAGAAATTGATTTAAATGGACAGGGTTACAGGATATGAGAGGGGACTACAGGACATAATTTAATTAGTTAGATGTGTGAACATAGAGGGACAGTTGCAATTGAGAATTTAATAATGCTTCTAAAGTGTGTTCAGAAGCCTATCACTTTCCTTTCAGCAATAACTAAAGAGGTTGCCTCAAATCAGATATTCAACTTGGAGGCACATGTTTTGAAAACTGAAAATCATGAGGTTTAAAAGGTAAGCTATGTCAGCCCATTCAGGAAAACCAGTTCTTCTGTATCAGATGCTGAAAATTCCTTGGAGTAGTAAACCATTTGAACTTATTAATATATAACTAACTGTTTTGCTTAAACTTGAACAAATGACCAAGGAGGAAAAGTAATCCATAGGGGTGTGGAGCTTAATTTTATGACAAGAGCTAATTCTAAGAACAACCTCTGTGAATAAAGCTTGCCTATGGTAGAAGTGAACTTTGAAATTTCCAGTGTTTTGTCACAAAGAAATGTTATTTTTAATATTTACTGAAAAAGAGTGTGTGAATAAATTAGGTTAACAATGAAAATCTAGGTGTCCAATAGTTTCAAAAACATATATTTTTGACTATCGCTGCTAATGGCACTAGGAAAAGACTGTCATTTAAATGTATTGCCAGAATTTCTTTCTGCAAAGCAATCCATTTTATTCAAGTTTACATATTTTGAGACTTGTGTGTTTTCTGTTAGGGCATAATTATCCAACATTGTTGATCACTTTTTAATATTCATTAATCTTTATGATTATAAAAGCCTTTTGGGTACCTGGACCGACTTCTAATGTGTGGGATGATGATTTTCCCCATACCACCAGTACTCCATAGTCACCAGCTGTAAAGTCAAGTCAAGTTGCTCAGTCGTGTCCGACTCTTTGCGACCCCATGGACTGTAGCCTACCAGGCTCCTCCCTCCGTGGGATTCTCCAGGCAAGACTACTGGAGTGGGTTGCCATTTCCTTCTCCAGGGGATCTTCCCAACCCAGGGATAGAACCTGGGTCTCCCGCATTCCAGGCAGACGCTTTAACCTCTGAGCCAGCTGGGTGTCCTATAATTCAACTCAATTCATACATCATCATCTACCAGTATTTCCCCTGTGGCTCACAAGAATCTGCCTGCAATGTGGGAGACCTGGTTTGATCCCTGGGTTGGGAAGATCCCTTGGAGAAGGGAACAGCTGCCCACTCCAGCATTCTTGCCTGGAAAATTCCATGGACAGAGAATCCTGGCACGCTACAGTCCATGTGGTTGCAAAGAGCCAGACATGACTGAGTGAATAACATTTTCATTTTCACTCTTGCAGGAAGACAGCTACAGTATTACCATATATAACTACAGTTTGAACTAGATGTTTAGATCCACCAGAAGGAATCTAGCAAAGTCTGTTAAAATTCCTCTCTGTGTCCCACTGTCTCTGCATTGCCCAGCAAATGTTTCTCTACAAAACATTTGCTTTTCCATGTCCATGTGAATTCCCTTCCTTCTTTTTGAAAGTTCCAAACCACTGCTCTCAGCATCCTGTTGTGTCTTTAGCTGTAGATAGTCTTTAAGGTGAGGGATTCAGCCATTTTGGCAAGTTAATTCTCTTGAATCTTTCCCCCATATACATGCTATTAAACTTTTGTTTGATTTTCTCCTATTATCTATCTCAAGTCAATTTAATTCTTAGACCAGCCGAAAGAACCTAGATGGGTGGAAGAAAATTTCTTCTTCCCTAACATTATAAATCACAATGTCATAAAAAGTAAATACCACCTACTCTGTAATATGTAGAGAATACCAAAAACCATACCAAATGGATTTTCAATTACCATGAAACTACTTTGCTATATATACATCTTTTCTAGCTACTTACAAAAAGACAGTGTAGGTAATATTCCAAATGAAATGCTTCAGGCTTATAAACTAAAATGTTTAATGTTGTGACTTATCTATTATAATTAATATTAAAAGAAACACAACTATAAAACCTTGATCAAATATGTAATGGGAAAATCCTTTTAACCAAATATTTCTAATTTAAAAAGAAGTATATATAGGTACATATTGTAGATAGTATGCATATTTCAAAATACAAGTGTCAAGTGTCAATTAAAAGAAAAACTCACAACATAAAAGTTGTTTTATTTGGGGACCCTACTGAGGACTCCAGAGAAGGCAATGGCAACCCACTCCAGTACTCTTACCTGGAAAATCCCATGGATGGAGGAGCCTGGTGGGCTGCCGTCTATGAGGTCGCGAAGAGTTGGACACAACTGAGCGACTTCACTTTCACTTTTCATTTTCATGCATTGGAGGAGGAAATGGCAACCCACTTCAGTGTTCTTGCTTGGAGAATCCCAGGGACGGGGGAGCCTGGTGGGCTGCCGTCTATGGGGTCGCGAAGAGTTGGACACAACTGAGCAACTTCACTTTCACTTTTCATTTTCATGCATTGGAGAAGGCAGTAGCAACCCACTCCAGTATTCTTGCCTGGAGAATCCCAGGGGCGGTGGAGCCTGGTGGGCTGCCGTCTATGGGGTCACACAGAGTTGGACACGACTGAAGTGACTTAGCAGCAGCAACTGAGGACTCAGGAGGTAGATAGCCTCTCAGGCTGCTCTTAGGAACTGCTCCAAGGAGGTAAGGGAGGAGCCAGGATGTCTATATACATATGAAGCTTTTTATTTTTTGGCTGGGTCATGTAGTTAAGCATAAAATATTACTGCTAATCATAATGAACAGACATCTGAGTTTCACAGTTTTAAGTGCTTTTCTATGTGTGCAAAGATGCAAGAATCTGGGGTCACTGAAATTTGTCCTTAGATATGTATCTTATTTGTCCTTGCGCATGTATCCTCCATGCCCTGGAGGAGGCCATGGCAACCCACTCCAGTCTTCTTGCCTGGAGAATTCATGGACAGAGGAGCCTGGCAGACTGCAGTCCAGGGGGTTGCAAGGAGTCAGACACGACTGAAGCAACTTAGCACACATGCACACATGTATCTTAACTGGGCTTCCCTGGTGACTTCGTGGTAAAGAATCCACCTACCACGCAGGAGACTCAGATTCGAGGTTTGGGTCAACTCCAGAAAGATTGCCTGGAGGAAGAAATGGCAATGCACTCCAGTATTCTTGCCTGGAGAATCCCATGGACAGAGGAGCCTGGGGGCTACAATCCATAGGGTTGGAAAGAGTCAGACAGCTGCAGCAACTAAACAATGAATATATCTTAGTTATCTGAGGCCAATGTACCAAGCCCAGCATGCTTTCTGTCTTTCTCAAGCCTGAATTCCCCTCGGGTACACTACAGCGGTTAATGGCTTGATCCTTGTAGAACTGCAATGGCAGGCAGCATTTTTTTTTTTTACACAGTTTACCACATATTTTTGCAGTGATACTTAGTAGAGATAATACATGTGACACGAAGCACTTAACTCAATACCTGGCATAACACAAAAGTTTTCGATTCTTTTGTTTTCCATTGCTATATCTTGAATTGGACTTTGATGGGCTGATATTTGTTATGCTCTGTGGTATGTGCTTGTGTGCGTGTATGTGTGCTAAGTTGCTTCAGTCATGCCTGAGAGTTTGTAACCTCATGGACTGTAGCCCACCAGGCTCCTCTGTCCATGGACTTCTCCAGGCAAGAATACTGGAGTCGGATGCCATTTCCTTCTCCAGGGGATCTTTCCAACCCAAGGATCAAACCCTTGGCTCTTATATCTCCTGCATTGGCAGGCGGGTTCTTTACCACTAGCAGCCACCTTGGAAGCCCCCAAGGTGCTCTCAGTTCAGTTCAGTTCAGTTCATTTGCTCAGTCGTCTCTGACTCTTTGAGACTCCATGAATCGCAGCACACCAGGCCTCCCTGTCCATCACCAACTCCCGGAGTTCACTCAGACTCATGCCCATCGAGTCAGTGATGCCATCCAGCCATCTCATCCTCGGTCGTCCCCTTCTCCTCCTGCCCCCAATCCCTCCCAGCATCAGAGTCTTTTCCAATGAATCAGCTCTTCGCATGAGGTGTCCAAAGTACTGGAGCTTCAGCTGTAGCATCATTCCTTCCAAAGAAATCCCAGGGCTGATCTCCATCAGAATGGACTGGTTGGATCTCCTTGCAGTCCAAGGGACTCTCAAGAGTCTTCTCCAACACCACAGTTCAAAAGCATCAATTCTTCGGCACTCAGCCTTCTTCATAGTCCAACTCTCACATCCATACATGACTACTGGAAAAACCATAGCCTTGACTAGATGGACCTTAGTCGACAAAGTAATGTCTCTGCTTTTGAATATGCTATCTAGGTTGGTCATAACTTTTCTTCCAAGGAGTAAGCGTTTTTTAATTTCATGGCTGCAGTCACCATCTGCAGTGATTTTTGGAGCCCCCCAAAATAAAGTCTGACACTGTTTCCATTGTTTCCCAATCTATTTCCCATGAAGTGATGGGACCAGATGCCATGATCTTCGTTTTCTGAATGTTGAGCTGTAAGCCAACTTTTTCACTCTCCTCTTTCACTTTCATCAAGAGGCTTTTTAGCTCCTCTTCACTTTCTGCCATAAGGGTGGTGTCATCTGCATATCTATATGTTGCTAAATAACATATTTATATAAATAAAATTTTAGAAGAATCTTTTACAAGCAAATAAAAGGTTTTTCTGGAAAAAAATCTTATCAGCGTATTTCTTGTAATTGCAGACACTAACCCTTGAGAATCCCAGGGACGGGGGAGCCTGGTGGGCTGCTGTCTATGGGGTCGCACAGAGTCAGGCACGACTGAAGCAACTTAGCAGCAGCAGCAGCAAGCCTTCCATTAGGTGACAGTTTATTCCTTATTTGAAATGCTGCAAACTCCTGAAAGTTTATGTTGTCCTTGCCTCTAATTCTAGATTTGTGAGATATTCTGGTATTGTGGTTTGTACATTGCCTTAAATACACAACTAGTTTTACTAAAGTTAATTCATTAATTTTCAGGGGGGATAAACATTAATTTTATAATAATTTTATAATATCAAGTATTAACTGTCTACATGTTCCATAATATATCTTAACCCTTAAATAAGAAAGCTGTCACACTGATACAGTGCTGATAATTAATATGGTCTGAATTAAATATAACTTGCTGAAACTTCATTCCTTCCCCTGATGACCTGGTCTGTTATTTTTGAGCAGTGTTCCTTCTACTTCTCTTCGGCATCTGAAACTATGTCTTTATAATCGTTTGTTTAACAAATGCTCACCTTTCCAGAACAATTGTGTTTCCTTCACCTTTTTAAGAGGCACTCCAAAGAGTTCTCTGTCTAAGAGAAATACACATTTCCAGTTTTTGTTGCCAGCATTCTTTCCTCCCTTCCTGATGATGTTAGATACTATTTATGATTTGGTTAGCCTTGAAGAAATTAATTAATTCCTCCCTAAATTGCTTTCCCTTTCAGTTAAAATAACAAGACATATTAGCAGTACTCTGTATGAGTTGCTTTGACAGTGTATGACTTACTGCGTTGATTTTTCCCTGATTCTTCAGGTAGGTAGTCACTTCTGAATTCTGTCTGGCATCTCTGATCAGCCTCTTGCAGAAAACAATGTTTTTCTTTTCTTGATTTGAGATTTATAATTAGGACCTATTGTTTATTTGTCTTGTCAAATTAACTTTATTTGAGGAAACATGTTAGGTGTAATTTTGACATATCTTTAAAGCAAAATTTAGAATATTTGCTGACAGTGTTTAGTTTTGCCATTTAAATAAAACATTCCCTACAGTAAAGTATGTAAAGCACCACCTTTACTGCTATTGATTTATATAAGACATAATTTTTTCATAGATGTAAACCTCTCTGCAAGGTAGGGGCTAAAGGATTCCCCTTTTCATGTGTGATCTTTTCAGGCCAGGTGAATATTGTTTAATGTGCTGAAGTAGTAATTTGTCCTAGAAATGATACTATAGATTCCAAAAGTCCTATTGAATAACATTTGTACTGGATTGAACAAATTTCAGTAGCTATCCAAATGATAATAAACCTAAGTGAAATAATGTATATTTAGTAATATTCCTGATTTTTTCTCCCTAAAATCCTGTCCTCAGGCTATAAGCTCTTTGAGAGCAATTCATAGTTTAATATGTACATTATGAAATAGTACTTAAAATCTTTCAAAATGTATGTTAAGTTTCTAACATGTTAATTCAAGTTAATTTTAAAGTGAGCTAAGAGTACATAGATTAAAAACAAGTTGAAGGTCATAGAAAAGAGAATGCAACTGTCATTTATTAATATTAATGAAACATTCCCCAAGCTAATAACCATAGGCTCATACTTGGTTCAGTATCTACATTATAAATCTAGAGAGTGAAAAGCCATATGTCATAAAGAAGTGATTAAACTCTAAGTTTTTGAGATCATCAGTTCAGTTCAGTCACTCAGTCATGTCTGACTCTTTGTGACCCCATGAATCACAGCATGCCAGGCCTCCCTGTCCATCACCAACTCCCGGAGTTCACTCAGACTTACGTCCATCGAGTCCATGATGCCATCCAGCCATCTCATCCTTTGTCATCCCCTTCTCCTCCTGCCCCCAATCCCTCCCAGCATCAGGGTCTTTTCCAATGAGTCAGCTCTTCGCATGAGGTAGCCAGAGTACTGGAGTTTCAGCTTTAGCATCATTCCTTCCAAAGAAATCCCAGGGCTGATCTCCTTCAGAATGGACTGGTTGGATCTCCTTGCCATCCAAGGGATTTGAGATCATCAATGAGGTTCAAATTAAAGCACCTGAAGAATCCAAAGAACATTGGAAAAAAATGATGAAATTTGAAATCTCACTTTTTGAGTGTGTATTATCCTCTAATGTATTAATTTGTAGCGAAAGAGCACAAAGGCCTGGTTCAGCTATGAGATCTGCTTCTAATTGGTTAGATTGCCTTAGATAATAATAATCATAGTGGTAATGATAATAAAAACAATAGTTAGTAGTAATTGAGTGGCTTGGTGGTCAGACATTGATGATGTCTGCACATAATCCCATAATACTTTTAACAACCTACTTATTATTATCATGTTTTAGAAAAGGAAATCAAGTTTATAAAATTAAAATAACTTGCCTAAGTTCATACAGCTTGATAAAGTTAGAATTAATTTAAATTCAGATTGTATGACTCTAGGAACTATATCCCTNCTCTAGGAACTATATCCCTAACTTCTAGTTATAGTTACATAATTTATCTGAATATCAATTTCTTTACCTGTAAGTAGAAATTGTAAATTAAAATGTGTAGAACTGCTGTGAGGTTCAGTTTTCAGTTGAAAGAAATTGTTTAAAGAATACCTGTTCTGCACTGGAGATAATAGTACTATGATATATACTATACAGACATATATACTGTGTCTGGAGAAACCAATACTTCTTACTGTTATGGCATTTGTGGTATACTGTGCAGTAAATATAAGTGAACAGGTAATTAAAATAAAATGTGGTAAATCATTCTTCATTGTGCTCCTTTCTTCACCCCCATATTCAACTATCAGCAACTTTGTTTGGCTCTACTTACCCACATATTCTAGTAGTCATGTATGGATATGACAGTTGGACCGTAAGAAGGTTGAGTGCCAAAGAATTGATGCTTTCAAATTGTGGTGCTGGAGAAGACTCTGGAGAATCTTGGATAGCAAGGGGATCAAACCATTCAGTCCTAAAGGAAATCAACCTTGAATAGTCATTGGAAGGACTGATGTTGAAGCTGAAACTCCAATACTTTGGCCACCTGTTGTGAAGAGCTGCTGACTCATTGGAAAAGATCCTGATGCTGGGAAAGATTGAGGGCAGGAGGAGAAGGGGGCAACAGAAGATGAACTGGTTGGATGGTATCACTGTTTCAAGGGACATGAGTTTGAGCAAACTTGGAGAAAGTGAAGGACAGGAAAGCGTGGTATGCTTAAGTCCATGGGGTCACAAAGAGTCAGACAGGGCTTAGTGAATGAACAGCAACCCACATATCAAATCTAATCACCTAACCATTTCTATTGCTAAAATCCAAGGTCAAGGTGGAATCAACATATCCTCCTTGGTATATATTAATAAAGACTTTTAACCAGCTCACTTGATTCCTAGGCTCTTAGGAAAAGGATACACTGATAGAGAAATGAGTGGAAGGGGCAGCTGGCCCAGGGTTGGTGGGTAAGGTCCTGAAGAAGAGTCTATAGTCTACAGTGCTACCTGCTGCCTGCATAGTTATAAGATTTAACTATGGCAGAGTTCAGGATGGAGACTCTTTCAGGAAAGTGAAAGTGAAGTCGCCCAGTCGTGTCCAGCCCTTTGCGACCTCATGGACTGTAACCTATCAGGCTCCTCTGTCCATGGGATTTTCCAGGCAATAGTACTGGAGTGGATTGCCATTTACTTCTCCAGCGGATCTTCCCAACCCAGGGATCAAACCCAGGTCTCCCGCATTGTAGACAGACGCTTTACTGTCTGAGTCACCAGGGAAGTCGCCTTTCAGGAAAGGTGAACCTTAAACTAAGGAGAAGGAAAATATGGCATCTTAGTAAAACTAAGGGATTTCAGTTTGTTGGAAGAAAAGATTATCATATGAGGTACTGCTGAAATGAGGCTGTCAGATCATACAGAGTCTTACAGGATATATTGCATGCTCAGTTGCTCCATTTTGTCTCTTTGCGAACCTGCCAGGTTCCTTTGTCCATGGGATTTTCATGGCAAGAATACTGGAGTGGGTTGTAATTTCCTCCTTCAAGTGTTCTTCCAGGCCCAGAGATTGAACTCAAGTCTCCTGTCTCTGCATTCGCAGGCAGATTCTTTACCTTTGAGCCACCATTTCCCTAGGAAATACTGAGGATATTGTAAATTACCTTTAAAGTTATACATTTCTTAGAAGTTTTAAGCAAGAAGAATTATGGTAAATATTGTGAGATATTTTATTTTCTTAATAAGAATGTTCATAATATATGTGGTACTTGGATTATTTGCATTTTATGTGATCACTGATATTGTTAGATTCTCATCTGTCTTGTACTGTTTTCTGTTCTAATATTATTTTTATTTCCTTTATTCTTAACAAGAATTTAGCTCTGCTACTCTCAATATTGCTGCTTCCACATCCATTTTATCTGCCCAAGCTGCCTATGGGTACCTTAGATTGACATTAACCCTTCATGCCACTGAGTCACAAGTAAATATGAGTTCCTGACCTGCCTACTCCAATGGGCCTTCTGTAAACAGTCTTTTCTGCTTCCCAGGGCCTTCCCCTTGTGAGTCCCTTAGATAAGGAGCTGAGCAAAACCCTGCTTTTTGGTTTGAATTGACCAATCTGGCTTTAACTTGGGAACCCCAAAGCATTCTACACATAGACCATAATGAAGTCTTGCCCCCCAGGTCCTGCTGCAAACTCTGCCTGCACCCTGTCTTTACCTCATATGTGGCTCTTGGAGGCATGCTGCCTGTTTTCTAAGGGATCTTTGAATAATAAACTTCTACATTTTAGTTTTCCTATGGCCTTTGGTTGAACAGAGGCCCATTATCCTGGACTCTACCTGACATAACCAACTCATTGTTTTATGTCATTGTTACATTCTTTTTTTAAAGTCATTATTATGTTCTTTTTTTTTTTCTGTGTTCTTATGCATTTGTGGATAACTTTAATCATTTCATGAATCATTTTACCTCCTTTGCTGACTGGTGAGCTGCAACTCATTGTTTAGTCATTTTATGGTTGCTTCAGAGTGTACATCTTCATCATATCACAGTCTGCCTTCCAGCATTACAGCACTTTTCCATCTTCGCCCTCCTGGATTTGTGCTATTGTTGTCACATCTCTTTTACATATCTGTCAAATTCACAGAAAATTATTATTAAACAGTCATTTATCTTTTAAATAAGGTTTAGATCACAAGAAAAAATGAAATATATCCATCCATGTAACTTTCATTTCTAGGCACTTTTCATTCCTTATTTTCATCCGGTTGTCTTTTTTCCCTCCCATCTGAAGAAAATGTCTTTCATGTTATGCTGCTCTGCTGGTGATGTCTGAAAAGTTTTACTTCACATTTTTTGGGAAAGATATATTTACTTAGTAGATGAGAAAGCATTTTCTTTCAGCACTTTAAAGATCCTCCTCCATTGTCATCTCACTTACATATTTTCTATGAGAAATACATCATCTTTATCTTTGATTTTGTACATAAAATGTATTATGTTAAATATATAATCAGTTTAAAGATGTCTTTTCCTCTGGCTGCTTTAAAGATTTTCTATCCCTAACTTTGAGAAATTTGATTATGTTGTGCCTTGGAGTATTTATTTTTAATGTCTCTAGTACTTGAGATTTATTGAGATTCTTATACTATGGGTTTCTATTTTTCAACAGTTTTGCAAACATTGTAACCATCATTTCTTGAAAAAATTTTGGTCCTTCTTTCTTCTCTGATATTTCCTAACCTGTGGAGATTCCAACTGTGTGTATATGCGACCACTTGAAATTGTTCCACGGCTCACTTGAACTCTTCGCTATTTATTCCTTTTGCTCTTTGTGTCTTATTTTGGATAGTTCATCCTGTTGTGTCTCAGAGTGCACTAACCCTTTATTTTCTGCAATGTCTGATCTGCTGTTAATTCCATTCCATGTATTTTTCATCTCACAAATTGTAGTTTTCATCTTTAGCAGTTCAGTGTGATTCCTTTTAAAAACATTTATGTTTCATAGCTCTACTTAACTTTTGAATATATGAAATGCAGTTACTGTTATTGTTTCAGGAAGGAGGGTAATATGTTACTTCATCTTCTTCAGAGTTAGAAGTTCCTTCCTCTTGGTTTTAGCCAGGTACATGGCTATCTAGCTAAAGACCACAAATCTGTCTACCCTTATGACTTGTGTGACCATATGAACAATGTCCGACTGATGGGATAAAGGTAGAAGTAGTATGTCACATTCTGAGCCCTGCCCTTTAAAGAGATGCACCTGGACCCCTGATTCTTTCTTCCAGTTGACTGATTGTAGTGACAAGAACAAGGAAAGATGCCTGAGCTTGAGAAGAGCAGAGCTTCTCAGTCTCCGAACTGAGAGTGAGAGACAAATATGTTTTGACAAAGCCACTGAATTCTTGAGTCTTACTTTTGCAACAGAATAGTCTGTACTAAATAAGAAAAAGAAGGATATTTTGAGGGAAAGCTATAAATTCACCCTGGGGATTTTTGAGTTTAAAGCCTCTGCCTGGCTAGCTCAGTCAGAAGAGTGTGAGACTCTTAAAGCCTCTGTGGAGATGGATATTTAAGTGCAGATGCTTTTGAAGCCCAAGACAGAGTTTTAGGTGGAGATGTGGACTTGTGAAGAACCACCATGTGCCTGGAAAATAAAACTACTGTGTCTGGTTGTACAATCAAATGTTTGATTCAGTGCACAGTTGTAAGAGAAGAAAGCCTGGGATAGAAATCTAAGATAGTAGTTCTCAAACTTGGCTGCACTTTGGAATCAACTGGAGAGTTTAAGGAAAATATATTGAATCCTGAGTCTCTCCTCCAGATATTTCTTATTAATCAATCACTATAGGGTATAACCTGGGCATCATGATATATAAAAACTGCATGGGTGATTCAAATTTGCAGCAAAAAAAGATAATTGATGCTCTAAAATATAATAAAACAGGAGAAAATTGAAGTGTGCTCACAAAGAAGACATAGAACCAATAGGACATGTGATGGAGGAAATCTAGGTGCTATAGGATTTTAATCCAAATTTGCATAAAATAGGCCCCAACAAATAAATGCCTGTATGTCATTGTGAGTTTCATGTATTATAAAAAGTACTGAGTTGAGAACATGTTGAATTGTGTAACCTAAATCAACTAAATCAGAACCTCAATATAATCATGTATAAAATGTGGGTAATAACCCATTCCATTTCACCTCATCACTCTAAGTATAATAAGATATTTGACAGAATCTTGCAAACAATAATATTATACCATTCCCAAGTGAGGTATTTCAAGTCAAATTACTTCAATCTTGACTTCCTACATTTCTACTTTCATAGGAAAATTAGGTCTATGTTTTCAGAAAAGTGACTCAGGAAAGGGGAATTCATGATGAATATAATTGACATAATTATTTCATTTTCCTTTTCTTCATAGTGGCATGACTTTGTCACCATTATAGCTGCTGTAACAGTTCTGTTAATCATGTTTCTGATGAAATTACCAGTTAGTAGCAAGGAAAGGCAAACTTCACAGAAGCAGTAGGTTCTCTCATCATTGAACTTGCAACAAAGAACTGAGAAAAGTCTTATTGAGTAATGGCAAGAGGATATCTGGATACTGGATATCCAGATACTGGATACTGATACTCCTATCAAAGAGTATATGATTTTCATTCCTTCCAGAGAGATTTTCAAGCTTAGTCTTGGAATGGAAGCATTAGAAAAAAACATACTTATTGAATCTCTTTAAAGCTTAGATTGACAAAAAAAAAAGGAGAAACAAGAAAAAAATATTCCATAACAAATAACCTTACCCAGAGGAAAAATTAAAAGGGTGACTTAGCAAGTTATTTGCATCTCTAATTTCTGTGACCTACTGGAATTGGGAGTAGTGAAGTGATCTTGCTGTTCTGATTAGAATGCTTACAGAGAGGAAGCAATTACACCCTAAGTGAATCAATAAAAGGCTAACAGTTTAAAGGCAGTAAAACATAGACTTAAATCACCATCTAGATATTAGATACCAAAGAAGAGACTGAAACATAGCTATATGGACATACTTGGAGATGCCATACCTTAATCTGTCAAGTTATGCTTAAAAAAAGTTCTGAACAGGAGTTAGGAAAGTTCACACCAAGATAAACTAAAGAATTGCATCATCCTAAGGTTTATATGGTAAAAGAGACCGCATTTTTATATGTTGAGAAAAAAGCTTCAACTCGAAGAAAGTCTGGTTGCATAGAAGATAGGAGACCTAAAATCGGGTATTAAAATAAAATATTTAGTCACCTGGATAGTATGACTTTGCCTTATATCAATTTACTATAATAGTCTCATGAGGTAGTTTGTTATTGGAATATCTATTTTATTTTTTATTTCTTTGTTCACTACTTTATCAGTAATGTGTTATTAGATGTCTTTGTGTAATAAATGCTTGTTGGGGGATATGTGAAGGTTAATTACCTTTGGTTCTACCTTTAAGAATTTGCATTCTTATAAGATAGAAGCAAAAATGCATATTTAATGTTAAAATTCAAGATAGAATATTATGTATATCACATAATATATGAGTAAAATTATATGTGGGAGGTAATATTTACAAACCATATATCTAACAAAGAATCCATTCATATCTGGAATGCATATAAAGGACTCTCAAACTTGGCAGTAAAAATCAAATAGCCCATTTACTGATTAGTCAAAAGCCAAAATAGATGTTTCAATGAAGAGGGTGTGGAAATAAGCTTAGGAATAGATGGTCCACACCATTAGCGACTAGGGAAACACAAATTAAACCAATAGTGATATTACTGGATACATACGAGAATGGCTAAAATAAAGCAACAATAACACAAATGCTACTGAAGACACTGAAAAACTAGATAATTCATACCTGATTAGTTAGACTATAAAACAGGACAGACCCCTAGGAAGCAGTTTGTCAGTTATTCAGTTCAGTTCAGTCGCTCAGTCATGTCTGACTCTTTGTGACCCCATGAACCGCAGCACATCAGGCCTCCCTGTCTATCACCAACTCCCAGAGTTCACCCAAACCCATGTCCATTGAGTCGGTGATGCCATCCAACGATCTCATCCCCTGCCATCCCCTTCTCCTCCTACACTCAATCCTTCCCAGCATCAGGGTCTTTTCAAATGAGTCAGGTCTTTGCATCAGGTGACCAAAGTATTGGAGCCTCAGCTTCAACATCAGTTCTTCCAATGAACACCCAGGACTGATCTTCTTTAGAATGGACTGGTTGGCTCTCCTTGCAGTCCAAGGGACTCTCAAGAGTCTTCTCCAACACCACAGTTCAAAAGCACCAATTCTTCGGTGCTCAACTTTCTTTTTAGTCCAACTCTTATATCCATACATGGCCCCTGGAAAAACCATAGACTTGACTAGACGGATCTTTGTTGCAAAAGTAATATCTCTGCTTTTTAATATGCTATCTAGGTTGTCATAACTTTCCTTCCAAGGAGTAAGCGTCTTTTAATTTCATGGCTGCAGTCCCCATCTGCTGTGATTTTGGAGCCTCCAAAAATAAAGTCTGACACTGTTTCCACTGTATCCCCATCTATTTGCCATGAAGTAATGGGACCAGATGCCATGATCTTCGTTTTCTGAATGTTGAGCTTTAAGCCAACTTTTTCACTCTCCTCTTTCACTTTCATCAAGAGGCTTTTTAGTTCCTCTTCACTTTCTGCCAAAACGGTGGTGTCATCTGCATATCTGACGTTATTGATATTTCTCCCAGCAATCTTGACTCCAGCTTGTGCTTCTTCCAGCCCAGCATTTCTCATGATATACTCTGCATATAAGTTAAATAAACAAGGTGACAATATACAGCCTTGATGTACTCCTTTTCCTATTTGGAACTAGTCTGTTGTTCCATGTCCAGTTCTAACTGTTGCTTCCTGACCTGCATATAGGTTTCTCAAGAGGCAGGTCAGATGGTCTGGTATTCCCATCTCTTATTTTCCACAGTTTATTGTGACCCAGTCAGTCAGAGGCTTTGGCATAGTCAATAAAGCAGAAATAGAGGTTTTGATGGAACCCTCTTTTTTGATGATCCAATGGATGTTAGCAATTTGATCTCTGGTTCCTCTGCCTTTTGTAAAACCAGGTTGAACATCTGGAAGTTCATGGTTCCTGTATTGCTGAGGCCTGGCTTGGAGAATTTTGAGCATTACTTTACCAGTGTGTGAGATGAGTGCAATTGTGCAGTAGTTTGAGCATTCTTTGGCATTGCCTTTCTTTGAGAGTGGAATGAAAACTGACCTTTCCCAGTCCTGTGGCCACTGCTGAGTTTTCTAAATTTGCTGGCATATTGAGTGCAGCACTTTCACAGCATCATCTTTCAGGATTTGAAATAGCTCAACTGGAATTCCATTACCTCCACTAGCTTCGTTCGTAGTGATGCTTTCTAAGGTCCACTTGACTTCACATCCCAGGATGTCTGGCTCTAGGTGAGTGATCACACCATCGTGGTTATCTTGGTCGTGAAAATCTCTTTTGTACAGTTCTTCTGTGTATTCTTGCCACTCTTCTTAATATATTTTGCTTCTGTTAGGTCCATACCATTTCTGTCCTTTATCGAGCCCATTTTTGCATGAAATGTTTCTTTGGTATCTCTAATTTTCATATACAGCACTAAACATGTACTTATCACAACATCTAGTGATCAAACTCTTGTAGATCTACCACAGAGAAAGAAAAATATATGTTCACACAAAAGCTAGTACGTAAATATTCATACCAACTTTTTTTTATAATAGTCCAAACTGGAAACTAATTATTTCTCAATCCATGAATGGTTAAACAAATGATAATAAATTTGTATCATGGAGTATTATAAAAAGGAGTGATATACTGATATGTACAAAAACTGGGAGTGATATCGGAGAAATTAAGCCCTGTGGGAAAAGCCAGCATATGGAATTTAGAAAGATGGTAACAATAACGCTGTATGCGAGACAGCACAAGAGACACAGATGTATAGAACAGTCTTTTGGACTCTGTGGGAGAGGGCGAGGGTGGGATGATTTGGGAGAATGGTATTGAAACATGTATAATATCATATATGAAATGAATCGCCAGTCNAAACATTTCCACTTACAAAAAATATAAAAATAAATGGTTACAAACAGTGTGTTTCTATCTATTAAATATTCATTAGATAACAAAATTATCAAGATTATGAATAGATTAGTGTTTGCCAGGCAGGATTTCCCTGGTGGCTCAGATGGTAAAGCCTCTGTCTACAATGTGGGAGACCCGGGTTTGATCCTTGGGTTGGGAAGATCCCCTGGAGAAGGAAATGGCGATCCACTCCAGGACTATTGCCTGGAAAATCCCATGGGACAGAGGAGCCTGGGAGGCTACAGTCCATGGGGTCCAAAGAGTCAGACATGACTGAGCGACTTCACTATAGCAATGGGTAGTGGGGAAAGGTGTAAGGAAAGGAAACCTTATGGTTGGTGATGGAACAGTGCTGTATTTTGATTGTGGTGATTGTTACATAAATCTGCACATGTGATAAAGTTGTGTAGAATTTATACTCATCTCTAGAATAAACAGATGAGTGAGCATAGGACTGGTGAAACCTGAATAAGCTCTGTAGATTATACTAAACTTCTATTTTATATTGTAATATAGTTTTGCAGGACTTGGGGTACAACTGGATTAAAGGAACATGGGACTTCCCTCTATAGTTTTTGTTTTTTCTAATTCCTATGAATATCTATTTCAAAATAAAAAGGTAATAAATGATATATTTACAGTGAAGAAACAAGATGTAATTTCATGGAAAGAAATGGAAAGGAACCTAAATAATAATAAGGGTTTGGCTTGCTTAATGGACTTTCCTAGTAGCTCAGATGGTAAAGAATCTGCCTACAATGCAGGAGACCAGGATTTGATCCCTGGATTGGGAAGCTTCTCTAAGAAGGGAATGGCAAACCCACTCCAGTATTCTTGACTGGAGAATTCCATGGACAGAGGAGCCTGGCTTGCTTAACATTTAGACGGCTCCATGTTTAAGACAGAAGGACCTTATTAAAGAGTATATGTGGATGCATGTGTTCAAAGCCCAGAGGGTTGTATGTTTGTTCTCTGTATCTTTCTCTTCTTCTGACTGTCTGTCAGTTCAGTCAGTTCAGTTGCTCAGTCATGTCCGACTCATTGCAACCCCATGGACTGCAGCACGCCAGGCCTCCCTGTCCATCACCAACTCCTGGAGTTTACTCAAATCATGTCCATCGAGTCAGTGATGCCATCCAACCTTTCATCCTCTGTCATCCCCTTCTCCCACCTTCAGTCTTTCCCAGCGTCAGGGTCTTTTCAAATGAGTCAGTTCTTCGCATCAGGTGGCCAAAATATTGGAGTTTCAGCTTCAGCATCAGTTCTCCAATGAATATCCGGGACTGATTTCCTTTAGGATGGACTGGTTGGATCTCCTTGCAGTCCAAGGGACTCTCAAGCATCTTCTCCAACACCACAGTTCAAAAGCATCATTTCTTCAGTGCTCAGCTTTCTTTATAGTCCAGCTCTCACATCCATACATGACTACTGGAAAAACCATAGCTGATTGTCTGTAGGGTGAGTTAAAAAAGGTAGTGAGCTTGGGATTCTAGAAAACTGTAAACAGATGAGAGTGTTCAGGGGCATAAAGGCTACTTTGCACTGGAAATACAGTTTGTGTTTGGTCTTCCAAAAATAGTTTCTCGAGTTCATACTATTTGTCCTTTTCAACATGTACAAATACATATATAGTATTATCTTCTTGAATAAAAGTATCATTATTTCCTAAGAGAAAAATTGAAAGTGAAATACAGAAGAAGTATATTTCTTTAAGCCATAAATGCTCTGTAAATGTATCACGGAGCAGTGAATATTTATTTCACTTTATATTGGGCTGTATTCTACTAAAAAATGTATTATTGTCTTTGTTAATATTATTAAATTTTAAAAATTTTTGTATTTTAATATTATATTTGCATATTAATTTCATTATCTTTGAAATCAGTCTGAAAAGCCATAAAAATGCACATTCTAAATGCCATTTATGTACCTTTGTTGGGGGTAGGAGAGGATTGGTACAGTTTCTGATAAATAAAGATTAATATCCTATTCATCTTTAGGTTTTTTAGATAACACACTCTTCTTTTTATTATATAAAATAAAATGCTAGTAAACTGCTTTGAAGAATATTACACCTAACTCCACAGCTCTTAAACAGAGTTTCTCTTTATTGCAAATCAATATTGGATGTAACCACAACTTTTTACATACCTTTTACCTTTATTTAGGATAATTCATTCCCTTTCCCCAAATATTAAGGTCTACTTGCCGGCCTGTGCAGATCACTGAATATAATCTATGTGTTACTGCCCAAAACAGCTACTTAAGGAGAAATTGTAAACATCAAAGCAAAATGTAATCCTGTTTTGCAATTGAAAGCCCAGGTTGAAATAAATGAAAGCCTTTCATGGAATCAATGCTGTCCATGAAGTATTTAGATAGAAGTCTGCTGTCAGTTCTCATCATTCAAGCTACAGGTAAACAACTGTGGGTCAAGAATATCACATATATAGTTGTCTATAATGTTGAGTAAATTCTACTCCCTAGTTCATGACATGTCACCATACTCTTTAAGTTCCTTCTCTTACTTTATACATGATTTATTCATTTAAATGAATAAATAAACCTCTCTCTCTTCATTTCTCCCCCTTTGTGGACAACCATTCTGATACAGCTAGAGTTCATCCTTTGGTCTGTTTATGTTCTTATAAAATGTGTGTTGTTTTTCGATGTATTTTAGTTTGGTAACATTATAAATTTTGTTCTGTGTATTGCTTTCTTTTCTTAGTGCTGTCTTATTTACTATGAATATCTAGTCTGTTGCATCTATACACTGTACCACAGTGTACATCTTCCATATCTTGTATGTCCAATTCACCAAAAAAGGGATGAGGATAATACTTCTTCCCCGCCACTGATAGGTAAGTGAGCATCCTTTCCTTATGGACTGTGTCTGTCCAGGAGAACTGCTAGGTCATGTTATATGTACATTTAACTAAGAACTGTCAGTTTCCTCCTTCAAGGAAGTGTACCAGTCTTCTAACTACCAGCAGGACTCTGGGTTCCATACCCATGTAGCCCCTTGAATACTGACATTATTCAGCATTTAATTCCTTTTTATCTTGTAAACTTTTTATTTTGTATTGAGGTATAGCTGATTAAGAAACAGTTCTGTGATAGTTTCAGGTGAACAGCAAAAGGATTCAACCACACATATACATGTATCCATTCTCCCCCAAACTCCCCTTCCATCCAGACTGCCACGTAACATTGAATAAAGGTTCCATGTGCTATACAGTAGGTCCTTGTCTGTAATCCATTTTCAATATAACAGTGTATACATATCTGTCCCAAATACCAGAACTATCCCTTCCTGCCACCCTTCTCCCCTAGCAACCATAAGCTAGTTCTCTAAGCCTGTGAGTCTGTTTCTGTTTTTTTTTTTTCTTTTTTTTTAACTTTACAGTATTGTATTGGTTTTGCCATACATCAACATGAATCTGCCATGGGTGTACATAAGTAAGTTCATTTGTATCATTTCCTTTTAGATTCCATATGTAAGGGCTGCAGGGAGATCCAATCAGTCCATTCTGAAGGAGATCAACCCTGGGATTTCTTTGGAAGGAATGATGCTAAAGCTGAAACTCCAGTACTTTGGCCACCTCATGCAAAGAGTTGACTCATTGGAAAAGACTTTGATGATGGGAGGGATTGGGGGCAGGAGGAGAAGGGGACTACCCAGGATGAGATAGCTGGATGGCATCACTGACTCGATGGGCGTGAGTCTGAGTGAACTCCGGGGTTTGGTGATGGACAGGGAGGCCTGGCTTGCTGCGATTCATGGGGTCGCAAAGAGTCGGACACGACTGAGTGACTGAACTGAACTGAACTGAAGGGATGTCATATATTTCTTCTCTGTCTGACGTGCTTCACTGAGAAGGACACTAAGTCCATCCATATTGCTGTAAATGGCATTGTTCATTCTTTTTAATATCTAAGTAGTGTTCCATAGTATATATGTACCACATCTTACTTCTGTCCCTGTGTCGATGGACATTTAGGTTGTTTCCATGTCTTCACTATTGTAAACAGTGTTGGAGTCAGCATTTAGTTCTTAACCAGTCTGGTATACAGTGACATTTAATTGTTGCTTTTTTTTATTATGTCTCCAACTCACACTTTATTTGAGAATTGCTTTATATTTTGTTCTACTTTTAGATTTCCTCTCTGTAAATCACCTATTCATAATGAAACATAATGCCTCCAGCTTTGTACTTCTTATTGAACACTGCTTTAGTGTTGGGGTTTTTTGTTATGATTCTATATAAATTTTTCATATTATTAATTCTACTTCTTTGAAATGTACCATTGGAGTTTTGATAGAGATTGTACTGAACTTGTACATTGCTTTGGATAGTAATAGATTGTAATAATATTAATTGTTCCAATCCATGAACATGGGATATCTTTGCACTTATATCGTCTTTAAATTCTTTCATTAATATCTTGCAGTTTTAAGTATGAACATATTTCACCTCCTTGATTAAATTTACTCCTAGGTATTGTATTCTTTTAATACAATTTTGAATGGAATTAGTGTCTTTATTTATTCTTCTGCTGTGTCATTATTAGTATGCAAAGACAAAAGAGTTTTTTTGTATTGATTTTGTGTCTTACAACCATACTGAATTCTTTCGTTAATTCTAACAAGTTGTTTTTTTTTTTTGATGGATTCTTTAGGGTACTCTGTAAGTAATATCATATCATCTGCAAATAGTAACAGTTCCACTTTTTCCTTTCCAACTGGATGCCTTTTAATTCTCTTTTTTGCCTAATTGCTCTGATTAAGACTTCCAGTACTATGTTGAACAAAAGTAGTGAAGGAGGGCAATCTTGTCTTGTTCTTGAACTACAGGAAAGGGTTTTCACTATTCACATTTTGAGCATGATATTGGCTGAGGGCTTGTTGTATGCAGCCTTCATTATGCTGAGGTGGCTCAGTGGTAAGAACCCACCTGCCAAAACAAGAGATGCAGGATATGCAGTTCTGGTTCATCTGTGAGTTGGGAAGATCTTCTGGAGGGAGAGATGGCAACCCACTCCAGTATTCTTGCCTAGAAAATCCTATGGGCAGAGGAGGCTGGTAGGCTACAACCCATGGGGTTGCAAAAATGTAGGACATGACTGAGCACACGTGCATACATATTCCCTCTATACCCACCTTGTTGAGAGTTTTTTTTTTTTTTTGGTAAACGAATGTTGAATTTTGTCAAATGCCTTTTTTGCATCTGTTGAGATGATCATACGATTGTTATACTTTATTTTGGTAATGTATCATGCTGAGTGATTTCAAGATGTTAAACCATCCTTTAATCCTTGGTATAAACCTCATTTGATCATAGCATGTGATCTTTTGACTTTATTGTTGAATTTGGTTTGTGATATTTTGTTGAGGGTTTTCACATTTATATTCACGAGGGATGCTGGCCTATAAATTTCCTTTCTTATGGTATCCTTGTCTAGTTTTGGTATAAAGTTTAACTGGTCTCATAAAATGACTTTATAAGAGTTCTCTCCTCTTTTATTTTTGAAGAATTTGAGAAGGATTTTTTCTTGATTCTTCTTTAAATGTTTGGTAGAATTCACCAGTGAAGCTGCCTTTTCCTGGACTTTTGTTTGTTTGGAGGTTTGTGATTACTGGTTTAATCTCCTTACCAATAATCAATCTGCTAATATTTTCTGTTTCTTTGTGGTTCAGTCTTGGTGACTTGTATATTTCTAGGAGTTTATTTTGTCTATGGTGTCCTGTTTGTTGGCATATAATGATTAATAGTAGTCTCTTATGATCCTTTGTGTTTCTGTGGTATCAGTAGTCACATATCCTTTCTAATTTCTGATTTTATTTATTTGAGTTATTTTTCTTTTTTTCTTGGTGAGTCTAGCCAAAGGCTTGTCATTTTTAAAGATCTTTTCAAATAAACAGCTCTTAGTAATCTCTATTGTCTTTATTTCTCTTATTTCTGCTCTAATCTTATTTCCTTGTTTGCATTACCTTTGATTAAATGTCTCAGTTTAACCATATCATCTATAAAACCTGCAATAAATTGAATAAATGAATAGATTTTTTAAAAATCCTTGTATGGAGGATTTGAAAATCATCTAGCCACACATTAAATGTTAGTATGTAAGTCTGGGGTGCCAGGAATTTTACATTCCCCCTAGAAAAGTAAAGAAGAATTAAAGTAAATACAATTTTTCTTTCTTAGTACTTTTTGTGTCATAAATATCTAACATATTGTTTGCCAGGAATCAACCTTGTGCTAGAAAAATATGACTGCTTTCACCAATAAAGTGAAACAAGTTCAATATACTAAACTTTATTAAATTTAATGGAGAAAATCAATGTAATATCTTTACACTATTGCTAGAAGATTTACAGGAATGAAATGTAAAACAGGTATACCTATTGTCAACTTGAAATTCAAAAACACTCATAAAAACTTTGTACTTAATATGAATGTCTGTGTTGACAAGATTGCCAGGTACTCTTTAAACTGTGGAATTAATCCCTTTTTAAACATTCAGTAGGAAGAGAAGAATGTTCATCAAGGCATGTATGAAACGACATGCACAATTTCTCAGTAATTTTAATGGAAATTCTGTATTTAACTCCCCACGCTCTCATTAAGCACAACTTAAAGGAAGATGCTTTAATCTGTTTAATTGTTTATGAAGTTTTATATTTTTTCTATGAAAATGACTTNTTATATCCAAATTTAATCTTCTCTATACCTCAGTATTAACATATTAATCTTATTGCAAATACAAAATAACTAATGGGAGTTCAACAGAAGTGAAGTGAAAATCACTCAGTGTGTCTGATTCTTTGCTACCCCATGAACTATACAGTCCATGGAATTCTCCAGGCCAAAATACTGGAGTGGGTAGGCTTTCCCTTTCCAGGGGATCTTCCCAACCCAGAGATTGAACCCAGGTCTTCCACATTGCAGGCAGATTCTTTACCAGCTGAGCTACAAAAGAAGCCCAAGAATATCAGAATGGGTAGTCTATTCCTTCTCCAGTGGATCTTCCTGAACCAGGACTTGAACCAGGGTCTCTTGCATTGCAGGCGGATTTGTTAACAACTGAGCTATCAGGGAAGCCCCTTTGGTAGAAAATAGATTTTAAAAAGGAAATTATATAGTATAGGCTTTAACAAATTTCCCCGAAACCACAAAGGCATGAATTTTCTGATATAAAGGCCATTGATTTCCAGTTCAATGGTGGGAATAAAAAAGAAAAAAAAAAAAAAAACCNNNNGAAAAAAAAAAAAAAAACCACATTGGAAAGCAGAATGATAGCTTCTTCTAAAGTTAAACAGTCCTCCTCTCCTAAGTATTTATCTAAGAGAGTGGGAAATACATCTCTACACAAAGATGTGTATATAATGTTTGTGCATGCTCTGTCTCTCCGTCATGTCTGACTTTTTGTGATCCTATGGACTGTAGCCCACCAGGCTATTCTGTCCGTGAAATTTTTCAGGTAAAAATACTGGAGTGGGTTGCCATTTCCTCTTTCAGGGGATCTTCCCGACCCAGGGTTAGAACCCACATCTCCTGTGTCTTCTCCACTGGCATGTGGATTCTTTGCCACTGAGCCACCTGGGAAGCCCATCGTGGCGACTCTTTTCAAATTGAATATAAGTTCAAAATGTAGAAAATGATCCAAATGCGTATCAGCTTGTGACTGTATAAGGAAACTTGGTATATGAATATAATAAAATACTGCTCAGCATGAGATGAAAAAAAAACCAACTGATAAAAAACACCAACTTAGACAAATCTCAAAAGCATGATGCTAAGTTAATTAAGCCATACACAAAAGACTGTGTACTTACATGAAATTCTAGTAAAGTCAAGACAGTGGTAACAATGGAGTGATCAAAAGTCCTGATTATTGTGAGAGTAGTTAAAGGATTTTATATAATTCCCAAATCTTATAAATTATACTCTTAAAATTGGAGAATCTTATTGAATATCTAACTCTAAATTGGGAATTTTACCTCAAAGAAGTGACTATGTCCCAAGACATTTTATTGTGCACTTTTGAAACTCTTGGGACAAAGAGAAAACACTAAAGAGATTCTGTGAAGAAAAAAAAAAGAAACATACAAAGAATTGGTTAAACTGAAACATAGAATTATATGCAGTGATAGGATTCCTACATCAGATTTTGTTACTATACAATTTAAGCATAGAAGAGTAAAATTGTTTCCTACTTGCAAAGGACAAAACCGAACAACAAACCAGTCTCCTATAAAACTGTTTCAAAAGATTCCGACTGATGTGCTGCAATAAAATGAGTATATCAAGAAAGTACTCAAATAGGCAACTCAGGAAAGAAGGGATCAAATATTTGGAGATAGAAGATGGATTTCCCAAGATTATGGCTAAGAAATTCCAGTCTTGAGTGTTCAGTAACAGGCCTAGGGAGTAGCAAAATCCAGCGAGAGCAGGAGCAACTTGACTTCTGACAAAATATTAATCAGAATTTGTTCAGTGAAGCAGTATGTCACGAGAAACTCTGGGCTGGATGAAGCACAAGCTGGAATCAAGATTGCTGGGAGAAATATCAATAACCTCAGATAGGTAGATGACATCACCCTTATGGCAGAAAGTGAAGAAGAATTAAAGAGCCTCTTGCTGAAAGTGAAAGAGGACAGTGAAAAAGTTGGCTTAAAACTCAACATTCAGAAAACTAAGATTATGGCCTCTGGTCTCATCACTTCATGGCAAATAGATGGGGAAACAGTGGAAACAGTGGCTGACTTTACTTTTCTGGGCTCCAAAGTCACTGCAGATGGTGAATGCAGCCATAAAATTAAAAGACACTCCTGGAAGGAAAGTTATGACCAACCTAGACAGCATATTAAAAAGGAAAGGCATCACTTTGCCAACAAAGGTCGGTCTAGTCAAAGCTGTGGTTTTTCTAGTAATTGTGTATGGATGTGCAGAATACATCATGAGAAAAGCTGGGCTGGAAGAAGCACGAGCTGGAATCAAGATTGCCAGGAGAAATATCAATAACCTCAGATATGCAGATGACACCACGCTTATGGCAGAAAGTGAAGAGGAACTAAAAAGCCTCTTAATGAAAGAAGGGAGTGAAAAAGTTGGCTTAAAGCTCAACATTCAGAAAACTAAGATCATGGCATCTGGTCCCATCACTTCATGGAAAATAGATGGGGAAACAGTGGAAAAAGTGTCAGACTTTATTTTTCTGGGCTCCAAAATCACTGCAGATGGTGACTGCAGCCACGAAATTAAAAGACATTTAGTCCTTGGAAGGAAAGTTATGACCAACTTAGACAGCATATTCAAAAGCAGAGACATTACTTTGCCAACAAAGGTCTGTCTAGTCAAGGCTATGGTTTTTCCAATGGTCATGTATGGATGTGAAAGTTGGACTATGAAGAAAGCTGAGTGTCGAAGAATTAATGCTTTTGAACTGTGATGTTGGAGAAGACTCTTGAGAGTCCCTTGGACTGCAAGGAGATCCAACCTGTCCATTCTAAAGGAGATCGGTCCTGGGTTTTCTTTGGAAGGAATGATGCTAAAGCTGAAACGCCAGTACTTTGACTACCTCACGCGAAGAATTGACTCATTGGAAAAGACTCTGATGCTGGGAGGGATTGGGGGCAGGAGGAGAAGGGGACGACAGAGGATGAGATGGCTAGATGGCATCACCGACTCGATGGATGTGAGTCTGAGTGAACTCCGGGAGTTGATGATGGACAGGCCTGGCGTGCTGCAGTTCATGGGGTCACAAAGAGTTGGACATGACTAACTGAACTGAACTGATGTATGGATGTGAAAGTTGGACTATAAAGAAAGCTTAATGCTGAAGAATTGATGTTTTTGAATTGTGGTACTGGAGAAGACTCTTGAGAGTCCTTTGGACTGCAAGGAGATCCAACCAGTCCATCCCAAAGGAATCAGTCCTGAATAATATTCACTGGAAGGACTGATAATGAATCTGAATCTCCAATACTTTGGCCACCTGATGCTAAGAACTGACTCATTGGAAAAGACCCTAATGCTGGGAAAGATTGAAGGCAGGAGAAGGTGATGACAGAGGATGAGATGGTTGGGTGGCATCACCAACTCAATGGACATGAGTTTGAGTAAACTCTGGAAGTTAATGAAGACATGGAGGCCTGAGTGCTGCAGTCCATGAGGTCACAAAGAGTTGAACATGACTCAGCTACTGAACTGAACTGAACTGAATATCTTGCAAGACTTGAAAGAAAGAAAAATCATCAACATCAAAAACAGGATATCAGTATAGCTGCTGCAGTCATAAAGGCTGAAAAGAGAAGTACTGTGAATGCTTAGACACATACATTTGACAACTTAGATAAATGGACTTGTTATTTGAAAAAAGAAACTACCACAAATCATCTAAGATAAAATAGATAATTTGATAGCCATGTAGCTATAAAGGCAACAGATTTTAAATTTAAAACTTTCTGAAAAATAAATCTGCAGGTCAAGATGGTTTCTGTAAAGAATTTTTCCTGACTTTTAAAGACCTAATACAAGTTCTACACATACTTTCAGACTTTCCATGATGAGGAAACACCTCTTAACTGATTTTTTGAAGCTATTTTTTGAAGATTGTTATCCTAATACCTGATACCACACAGAGAAAGTTCCACTCAGCCCCTAGAGTAATATCACTTATGAATACAGACACAGAAATGTTTAACAAAATATTAGCAAATACAATCCAGAAACAGGTAGCAATTTTACACCATGACTCACAGGGTTTATTCTAGGGAGGCATGGCTGGTTCAATATTCAAAAATTATCTCATATCATCTACCTTATTAATAGGCTAAAAATATCACATGGAGATATACCAACTTATGCAGAAAAATCATGTGAAAAATTTCAACACCCATCTGATCAAAAACTCTCAGGACAACAGGAATAGAAGGAAATTCCCTCAATTTGATAAAGAGTTTCTACTAAAAAACTCTACAGTTAACATTGTATTTTATGGTGAAAGAATAATAGTCCAGTAATTGCCACAAAACCAGGATAAAAAATAAAGTTGACCAGAGATATAGGAGCCACTGAAGCTGCAGTTTTGAGGACCTCACAGTTTTGAGTTCCCTTTTAACTCTGGGTTATAAAAACACTGTAAGTCACCCCATGTATTTTAAGACTAAGTGGGCTGAGGCAGGATTTTGAGACACTAAACACTTCACCTATAAAGCCTCTGTAGTGACATCCAAAAGAGATCAATCATTTGGATTAGTTGTGGTAGTGAGTTGTGTTCATGTCCTATTTCTGCTGTAACAATTTACCAAAAACTTAGTGGTTGAAAACAACATGATTCATTACCCTACATTTCTGGAGGTCAGAAATCCAAGAGTCTTACTAGGCTAAAATCCAGGTGTTTGTGGAGCTGTATTACTTCTAAAGACTTCAGGGGAGAATTTGTCTTTAACTTTTCTAACCTCTAGTAGTCACCTTCCATTCCTGGCTCATGACCCCTTTTCCCATTTTCAAAGCCAACAGTGTAATATTTTCAAATCTCTCTTTTTTTATTTTAATTTTTATTTTAACTTTAGTTTACTTTACATTACTGTATTGGTTTTGCCAAACATTGACATGAATTCACCACGAGTGTACAAGCATTCCCAAACATGAATCCCCTCCCATCTCCCACCCCATACCATCTCTCTGGGACCTCTCCTTGCACCAGTCCATGCATCCTGCATCCTGCATCGGACATCGACTGGCGATTCGTTTCTTACTTGATAGTATACATGTTTCAATGCCATTCTCCCATCTCATCCCACCCTCTCCCTCTCTCTCTCCCCCAGAGTCCAAAAGTTCACTCTATAGATCTGAGTCTCTTTTGTTGTCTTGCATACAGGGTCGTCATCCCCATCTTTCTAAATTCCATATATATGCGTTAGTATACTGTATTGGTGTTTTTCTTTCTGGGTTACTTCACTCTGTATAATCGGCTCCAGTTCCATCCATCTCCTTAGAACTGATTCAAATGTATTTTTTTTAATGGCTGAGTAATACTCCATTGTGTATATGTACCACAGATTTCTTATCCATTCATCTGCTGATGGACATCTAGGTTGTTTCCATGTTCTGGCTATTATAAACAGTGCTGCGATGAACATTGGGGTACACGTGTCTCTTTCTATTCTGGTTTCCTCGGTGTGTATGCCCAGCAGTGGGATTGCTGGGTCATAAGGTAATTCTATTTGCAATTCAAATCTCTCTGTCTGACTCAGCCTTCTGGCCTTCTCTTATAAGGACCCTTGTGATTGCACTGGGCCCACTGGATAATTCAGGCTGTTCTTTCAGTGACATGATGTTTAATTTAATCATGTGGAAAGTCCCCTTTACTATGTAAAGAAACATAGTCACAGGTTATGGGAATTGAGATGTCTCTGAGAGAAGGACCTTATAATTATAATGCCTACCCCAAAAGTTGAAGTTGGAGTAAATCAAATATATACAGAAAATAAAAATTTATCACATATACCAAACTTTAGCATTATTGCTTGCTTATTTTCTCTCTAATCAAAAAGGAGACATATCTTTTAGAATAGAGAAACTATGTTATTTCTGAGCAAATACTAAAATGCATATTTCCTCATTCCATCATAAGTATATTTAAACCCAAACAAGCAATAACAAAATCTCATAATATCCTTTACATTTGCACAATATCCCTGGCTTATACAATGTCACTAAAATGTAAAAATAACACACACACACCATGAGAACAAAAGTTGGTCTAGATGGAGTTTAGGGTTGAATTACGTTTCAGACAAATTCACTAAACATTACAAGTTTATGGAATAATGAGGTTAACAGTAATGAGGTCAACAGCACTCATCAGAATTATTCATTCTATAAATGTATGTGGTATATGTTAGGAATCTACTTTGTTGAAAACTGAATAAGTGATAAAGGGGCACATAATGACTAAGAGACACCTGATATTACAGTGTAGTTAAATCAACAAGAAAGCTCAATAATATATCACCAGGAACAATAGATCAGTGCAACAATGGAAGTTAAAATTTTCAATCAAAGGAGAAATTACTTTGTGGGAGCAATAATTGTTAAAATTATTTAAGAAGTTGACATATATAATGATTCTGTGATCTTACAAGGGTTGAGTCAGAGATTTGCTTAAATCTCAGATTCCCTTCACATTTTCTGATAGTTATATGTGCAGTGTTGTTACTTTACATCATGGATAAAGTTTTCTCCTAGCATTGTTTGCTAAAGTTTCTTGGGGAAAAAAAAAACAAACAAAAAACTGTGCAATTATTTTTTTTCTGTTTTGAATAAAACAAGCTTCTTATTTATAGGTAACAATTTAACAGCCAGACTTTGCAGAAACAACAGTTATTGTTACGTTGATTTAAAATAGAGAACTCAAGGGTAATAGTTCTTTGGTCTGCTGTTTCAAATAGTTATTCTATACATAAGCTTAGGAGTCATCACTTCAGCAGTTACTCTTAATTGTCTACTCAATATCGATTGTTCTCTTTTTTTCTCACTGAAAAGATTCCAGTTGAAGTAGCGAGATGTACAGATCAAAATACATATTTTTTAACTTTATCCGGCAGCAAAGTTTGATCATGTGATGGTGTTGTTCAGTTCAGTCGCTCAGTCATGTCCGAGTCTTTGCAACCCCATGAATCGCAGCACGCCAGGCCTCCCTGTCAATCACCAACTCCTAGAGTTCACTCATATCACGTCCATCGAGTCAGTGATGCCATCCAGCCATCTCATCCTCTGTCATCCCCTTTTCAGCCGCCCCCAATCCCTCCCAGCATCAGAGTCTTTTACAGTGAGTCAGCTCTAAGCATGAGGTGGCCAAAGTACTGGAGTTTCAGCTTTAGCATCATTCCTTCCAAGGAAATCCCAGGGCTGATCTCCTTCAGAAGGGACTAGTTGGATCTCCCTGCAGTCCAAGGAACTCTCAAGAGTCTTCTCCAACACCACAGTTCAAAAGCATCAATTCTTTGGCGCTCAGCCTTCTTCGCAGTCCAACTCTCGCATCCATACATGACCACAGGATAAACCATAGCCTTGACGAGACAGACCTTAGTCAGCAAAATAATGTCTCTGCTTATGAATATGCCATCTAGGTTGCTCATAACTGTTCTTTCAAGGAGTAAGCGTCTTTTAATTTCATGGCTGCAGTCACCATCTGCAGTGATTTTGGAGCCCCCCAAAATAAAGTCTGGCACTGTTTCCACTGTTTCCCCATCTATTTCCCATGAAGTGATGGGACCGGATGCCATGATCTTCGTTTTCTGAATGTTGACCTTTAAGCCAAATTTTTGGCCTTGGAATGCGGAATGAAGCAGGGCAAAGACTAATAGAGTTTTGCCAAGAAAACGCACCGGTCATAGCAAACACCCTCTTCCAACAACACAAGAGAAGACTCTACACATGGACATCACCAGATGGTCAACACTGAAATCAGACTGATTATATTCTTTGCAGCCAAAGACGGAGAAGCTTGATACAGTCAACAAAAACAAGACCAGGAGCTGACTGTGGCTCAGATCATGAACTCCTTATTGCCAAATTCAGACTTAAATGGAAGAAAGTAGGGAAAACTGCTAGATCATTCAGGTATGACCTAAATCAAGTCTCTTATGATTATACAGTGGAAGTGAGAAATAGATTTAAGGGCCTAGATCTGATAGATAGAGTGCCTGATGAACTATGGAATGAGGTTCATGACACTGTACAGGAGACAGGGATCAAGATCATCCCCATGAAAAAAAAATGCAAAAAAGCAAAATGGCTGTCTGGGGAGGCCTTCAAATAGCTGTGAAAAGAAGAAAGGTGAAAAGAAAAGGAAAAAAGAAAAAATAGAAGCATCTGAATGCAGAGTTCCAAAGAATAGCAAGGAGAGATAAGAAAGCCTTCTTCAGCAATCAATGCAAAAAAAATAGGGGAAAACAACAGAATGGGAAAGACTAGAGATCTCTTCAAGAAAATTAGAGATACCAACGGAATATTTCCTGAAAAGATGGGCTCGATAAAGAACAGAAATGGTATGGCCCTAACAGAAGCAGAAGATATTAAGAAGAGGTGGCAAGAATGCATGGAAGAATGGTACAAAAAAGATCTTCATGACCCAGATAATCATGATGATGTGATCACTCATCTAGAGCCAGACATCTTGGAATATGAACTCAAGTGGGCCTTAGAAAGCATCACTACGAACAAAGCTAGTGGAGGTGATGAAATTCAAGTTGAGCTATTTCAAATCCTGAAAGATGATGCTGTGAAAGTGCTACACTCATTATGCCAGCAAATGTGGAAAACTCAGCAGTGGCCACAGGACTGGAAAAGGTCAGTTTTCATTACAATCCCAAAGAAAGGCAATGCCAAAGTACGCTCAAACTACTGCACAATTGCACTCATCTCACATGCTAGTAAAGTAATGCTCAAAATTCCAAGCCAGGCTTCAGCAGTACGTGAACCGTGAACTCCCTGATGTTCAAGCTGGTTTTGAAAAGGCAGAGGAACCTGAAATCAAATTGCCAACATCCACTGGATCATGGAAAAAGCAAGAGAGTTCCAGCAAAACATCTATTTCTGCTTTATTGACTATGCCAAAGCCTTTGACTGTGTGGATCACAATAAACTGTGGAAAATTCTGAAAGAGATGGGAATACCAGACGACCTGACCTGCCTCTTGAGAAATCTGTATGCAGATCAGGAAGCAACAGTTAGAACTGGACATGAAACAACAGACTGGTTCCAAATAGGAAAAGGAGTCCATCAAGGCTGTATATTGTCACCCTGTTTATTTAACTTCTATGCAGAATACATCATGAAAAATGCTGGACTGGAAGAAACACAAGCTGGAATCAAGATTGCCGGGAGAAATATCAAGAACCTCAGATATGCAGATGACACCACCCTTTTGGCAGAAAGTGAAGAGGAGCTAAAAAGCCTCTTGATGAAAGTGAAAGAAGGGGTGAAAAATTTGGCTCAAAGCTCAACATTCAGAAAACGAAGATCACGGCATCCAGTCCCATCACTTCATGGGAAATAGATGGGGAAACAGTGGAAACAGTGTCTGACTTTATTTTTTGGCCTCCAAAATCACTGCAGATGGTGATTGCAGCCATGAAATTAAAAGACGCTTACTCCTTGGAAGAAAAGTTATGAGCAACCTAGATAACATATTCAAAAGCAGAGACATTACTTTGGAGACTAAGGTCCGTCTTGTCAAGGCTATGGTTTTTCCAGTAGTCATGTATGGATGTGAGAGTTGGACTGTGAAGAAGGCTGAGCACCGAAGAATTGATGCTTTTGAACTGTGGTGTTGGAGAAGACTCTTGAGAGTCCCTTGGACTGCAAGGAGATCCAACCAGTCCATTCTGAAGGAGA
>SJYQ01000582.1:716879-727400 GCA_006410935.1 Redunca redunca | reverse complement strand
CAGTCCAAGGGACTCTCAAGAGTCTTCTCCAACACCACAGTTCAAAAGCATCAATTCTTCAGTGTTCAGCCTTCTTCACAGTCCAACTCTCACATCCATACATGACCACAGGAAAAACCATAGCCTTGACTAGATGGACCTTAGTCAGTAAAGTAATATCTCTGCTTTTGAATATGCTATCCAGGTTGGTCATAAGTTTTCTTCCAAGGAGTAAGCGTCTTTTAATTTCATGACTGCAGTCACCATCTGCAGTGATTTTGGAGCCCCCCAAAATAAAGTCTGACACTGTTTCCACTGTTTCCCATCTATTTCCCATGAAGTAATGAGACTGGATTCCATGATCTTCATTTTCTGAATGTTGAGCTTTAAGCCAACTTTTTCACTCTCTACTTTCACTTTCATCAAGAGGCTTTTTAGTTCCTCTTCACTTTCTGCCAAAAGGGTGGTGTCATCTGCATATCTGAGGTTCTTGATATTTCTCCCGGCAATCTGGATTCCAGCTTGTGCTTCTTCCAGCCCAGCGTTTCTCATGATGTACTTTGCATAGAAGTTAAATAAGCAGGGTGACAATATATAGCCTTGACGTACTCCTTTTCCTATTTGGAAAACAGTTCTAACTGTTGCTTCCTGACCTGCATACAGATTTCTCATTGGCCTTGTTAAATATTCCTAACTTAAGGGCTTGCCTGCCAGAAAATGTCACTATGTGTTTTGTGAAAGACCAGACATTAATATGTTTACAAGACGATTTGAGTAGGACATCTTTCTGTCTCACACAACCAGATAAATGAACATAGTATACCACAGCCTTCTGTTTAGTCTTTCCTTCCATAAACCATGACACTGAAATTCCACTTGGTATGTATCCAATGAGTTTGACCAAACTCCAGGAGGTAGTGAAGGACAGGGGAGCCTGGCATCCTGCAGTCAGTGGGGTCTCAAAGAGTTGATTACAACTTAGCCACTGAACAACAACAACAACACAAAGACAATATCACACAGGTATGTATGAGTAAATATGTTAGTTTCTCACCATGAGATTTGTTGTGGTAGGTTGTAGATCATAAGGCAAGTGTAATAGTTAGCTTTGATGACTACACTCCATGGAACAGTGGGCAGCAGTTAAAGTAAGAGATTATGTAAGGATAAGGTGATATATATGAATCTTTAAAACTTAATGTAAAGTGAAGTGGAAGAAAAAGATTATTTTGCAATTGATTACACATTTCCATTATGTTTATTAAAATATAAGCACTGAATATAAATGTCTCCTTTAAAATAACATATACTGAAAATTTGTTGCCATATTCAATATTATAGTTTTCTATGAAGTATGTGGAGGAGGGAAATGTAAGGGAGGAAATACAAAATGAAGTGAATAAAACCAACCAACAAACAAAAGAAAATGAGAGTTTTGTGGCATAGTCCCATGATGATGGTGTGTTGTGAACTTGGTTCAACAGATGGTATCTGAATCCAAACTTTAAAAGCATATTTTAATGATAATTCATTAATATGGGCTTCCCTGGTGGCTCAGAGGTTAAAGCGTCTGCCTGCAATGCGGGAGACCTGGGTTCGATCCCTGGGTTGGGAAGATTCCCCGGAGAAGGAAATGGGAGTCCACTCCAGTATTCTTGCCTGGAGAATCCCATGGACAGAGGAGCCTGGTGGGCACAGAGTCGCAAAAAGTTGGACACGACTGAGCGACTTAACTTTTACTTTCACTTTTTAATAATAATAATATGTTTCAAGCAGAGAAAATCTTGATGTAAAAACTTTATATAAATTTTAGATACAAATATAAAGACATAGACTCAATGCTAAAAACACCCTAAAAACATAGCAGAAGATGTAGTTCATTTCAGAAAGCTAACTATATAAAATAAAGAAATCTGAGAAATAGAATTAAAGACTTCATAGTTAAGTTAGCTAAGTTGCTCAGTCGTGTCTGGCTTCTTTGCGATCCCAAGGACCGTAGCCCACCAGGCTCCTCCATCTATGGGATTCTCCAGGCAAGAGTACTGGAATGGGTTGCCATTATATCTACTACTTATAAAAAATATGCATTAAACATGTTTTTCATCTTTGAGGATGTCCTAGGGAAAAAAAGGAAGAGAACCAACAATGAGGAAATTCTCTCAGGTTTTAGATATCAAATCTGAAAATTTCAGTGGCCTCTTTACTGATTTCAGAAGGATATAAGAGAAACGACAGATGACACTGAGGTAAAGAGAAAAAAGGCATTAAGGTATGAACTAATGAAAAGCAATCAGGAACTCTCTCAATTATTAATTTATTTACATAATTATTGCGTCTCTTGTTCACAAGACTATATACATTACATGGGCAGGGATCTAATCTGTCTCACCCATCACAGTATCCAAGCATCAAACCCAGTGTTGATCTGTGTCTGAAACAATGTACACTTAATAACTGAGGAGTGTACTGGGGATGCAGAGCAAATGGAAACAGGATAATTTTGTCTACTGACATGGAAATTCCCTGTAGGCAGTCATAAAGAGCTAAAGCTTCTTCCTAAATCGTCTGTTTAACTTACCCTTTTGAATTGACCTAGGCACCAGTAGTCATGTATGGATATGGGAGTTGAACTATAAAGAAAGTTGAGTGCCAAAGAATTGATGCTTTTGAACTGTGGTGTTGGAGAAGACTTTGAGAGTCCCTTGGACTGCAAGGAGATCCAACCAGTCCATCCTAAAGGAAATCAGTACTGAATGTTCATTGAAATGACTGCTGAAGCTGAAACTCCAATACTTTGGCCACCTGATGTGGAAAACCGATTCACTGGAAAAGACCCTGATGCTGGGAAAGATTGAGGGCAGGGGGAGAAGGAGACATCAGGTGATGAGATGGTTGGATGGCATCACCGACGCAATAGACATGAGTTTGAGTAGGCTCTGGGAGTTGGTGATGGACAGAGAGGCCTGGTGTGCTGCAGTCCAGGGGGTCACAAAGAGTTGGATATGACTGAGCTGAACTGAAGGCACCAGGGAAGATAATGGTTGTTTCTTATTTTTTCTTGTTAGCAGAGGGCATGGTCTTTGTTCTTGTGTTTTATTTATGCCAAAGAATAACAATGGATAAAGTTTTATTTAATGATTTAAAATTGTATTCTTTTGTAATTTAAGATTATCTAAATCTCTATAACATTACATAGTGCATACAGATTGCAAGCACTTTTAAATTCTAAATTTTATACTGAAACACTCCCAACAGGAGTGCCAGTGATAGGTAATCTATACATATATATGAATGCAGTCCTTCCAGTTACTTGGAATTAAAGCTCTTTCACAAACAGAGTGTTCATCCCTGTCAATTTAGGGTTGACAATGACATTTGTCTTTCCTCATGCAGAGATGGCTGATAGCTCACTTCTATCATACACTCTACAGTCATGAAGTTTTAACACAATAGCTGAAATCCATCTTAAATTCTTTATCACTTCCTGCTGAAGAGAGAATAGAGAGAAATTCTGCTTGAAGAGAATAGCAAAAGTGGAGAGTAGTATTAATGCTCAACATAAATTAGTTTGGGATAATTGTTCTGTATTAAAATATAAAAAAAGCCTTCCAGTTACAATGAGAAAATCGGCAATATATGGTTATAAACCTATGGTTTTTTTCTAGTGTATGCCAGATGCGTGCACACAGACACACAGACACACACATGCATGCATTACAAGGCAGCATGTCTTCTGGTCAGAGACTGGTTGCCGAGGCCAGAGGTGCTTTGGATTTGAATCTGAGCACTATTGTTTATTTACCATCTAACCTTGTTTATAAAACAGCTTGTCTATGCAAGTTATCTCAGCTGTAACTTTTAATAAAATATGTATAGAACTAAAATGTATTCAAGAGATTAAAACACAGATGTAGGAAACACCAAGGGGGGGGGGAGGAGAGATGAGATGAATTGGGAGATTGGGATTGACATATACACACGACTATGTATAAAACAGTTACCTAATGAGAACCTATTGGATAGCACAGGGAGCTGTACTTAGTGATCTGTAGTGTCTTAAACGGGAAGGGAATCCAAAAAGTAGGGGAGATATATATATACACACACATACCTATAGCTGGCTCACATTGCTGTACAGCAGAAACACATTGTAAAGCAGCTGTGCTCCAATAAAAATGTTTTTACATAAAGAGATTAAAATAATATATATATTTACAAAGTCTAGACAACTTTCTGGCATAGAGTAAGGACTAAATAAATGTTTGCTAAGATCATGTGAGCTTGTGTTTTGTGTTTGCATACATATATGTGATATAGTTACACATTATATAACTTTAATTTGACAAAATTAAGTGGAAGCCATGGGTTGAATTTCACTGAGGTTAAAAATGTAACCATTCCTTCATTCTCTTTAATGACACACTTCAGCTTCTCTTTATGAATTTTACTGTCAATACCTGAAAGTGCACAAATACCCATATATCATAAGCAAATAAAATACTGAGGTAAAAGATTGCTTTAGCGACCAAGAGGAACTATTTCAGGCCCCATATGCTTTATAACTAGAGTGCCAACTGGGCAGTTTAAGAGTAAAATGTATGTGATTTTATTAATCACTGAGGCAAACCAAGAGGGGGTTTCTGTGTGGCTCAGCTGGTAAAGAATCAGCCTTCAGTATGGGAGACCTCGGTTCTGTCCCTTGTGAAGATCACCCGGAGAAGTGAAAAGCAACCCACTCCAGTATTCTGGCCTGGAGAATTACATGGACTCTGTAGTCCATGGGGTCGCAAAGAGCCGGACACAACTGAGCGACTTTCACTTTCAAACCAGAAAGAAGTTGAGTCACTGTACTTCAAACCCTGGAAAATACAGTGAATGAGAAGCATACATCTGACCCACTCCAAGGACAAAGGTTTTTATTTAAAAACAAAACAAAACAAAACTGGTATCAACTTTTGTTGTGAAGTGATGTCAACTATTTACATGATGGATATAGCTCAGGTTGAATTTGTAACTCTGGTTGGAGCGTCACTTTTTCACTTTCAGGTTTTTTTTTTTTATTATTATAATATAATGCTTTGTGTCTCGCAGTTAAAAACAATTGTTGTTAACTTCCAGGTGGTCTAAGGTGCAGCTGCCAGGATTCAGTGTGGATCACATTGTCTGAGACGTTTGTTCAGCTGTCTGTTGAGTCCCCTGAAACTAATGCTCAGTCTATATTAATCTCTCAGTCCCGGGAAACCTCAGCCTGTTCTCTCCTATAATTAATCTTGCAGGTACTGCCTTGACATTATTGGTTCACCAACAGAGCAGAACTGCCTCAGCCATCAATAATAATTCACTGCATTAGGATGGGGCCTACGTACGGGGCCACCGACGTAGGCAGACCTGCACAGTCTCCTGCATTCCTCTCCAGTTAACCGGGAGGCTCTGCAATTGAAACTAGTTGTTCTGGTGGCTCGATAATTTGTAATGGAGGGGTTTGGGTGTTACTAATTGTTTTGCTTTATGCTTTTCTCCGAATGTAGCCACTGCTTGGCACAATGGGAGTGATTGTCTGTTTACTGAATCTTAATATGGAGGCTGTTACAAATTGTCTTTCACAGATGGTGGGAGCTTTTCAGATCGAGAGAGGCAGGGAATTTATTACTCAATATTTCTGTATTACTGATTGGGACGTGAGGAGCATAGACAATCTGTTCTACTGCAGGCTTTGCCGCATGGCTTTTTCCCTCTGCAAAATTATGGCAGGCTCTAGACGTTTCTCTCATTTTGTATAGATAGCAGCTGTGTAATTTCAAGCAGAATGTTTGCTTTGATCCCCTTTCCTTTAATTGAAATCCACAATTATGAGATTTGTTTCTTTTATGTGTGCGAGTTTATTGGTTTAATCTGCAAAATGTGCTGTCTTGCTGTCTTACACAGTTAAAGGCTACAGCACAGTTGGGACTGAAATGACAAACATTGGAAGGAGGGGCTTTCGTTTTGTCTTTTTTTGGCTATGGAAATAAACCAATAGATATTCCTCCCCTCAGAAAACAGGCTGTGTGACAACTGAATAAACTGTCATTCTGTAGCATTTCCAGCTATGCCTCTGATATATGTGTGTGTGTGTTGTGTATGTATATATAGACACCAGATTATATATATGAATTTTTACTTTCTAAAAATGCAAATGGTGTGTGTGTGTTTAGAATGGAAGGGTGGCCTACTGACATAGGAGCTTCTTTGATTATAGTAACTAGTATCATCTACATAAATTCAGATTTTTCAGAACATTATAAGGGAAGAGAATGAAAGAACTGTTAAGTAAACAGATATAAGAAATAGGATTGCTTGATCTCTGCAATGCTTTCACAACAAATAGTTTCATACATGACAATATGTTCTACCAGGTTAATGAGCCACGGGTTTCCTAAATGGTAACTCTCCAGACTTTTGGAATTGTTGCTGATTAAAATAGAAGAAAGAAGAGATCAAAGAGAGAAGAATGAGACTTTTATTGTCAAGTTTACATTCTTCCACTCATAATCTGTCATAAATTGTAACTATGTATTTTTTAATAAGAATGTTGGCTAGTATTTTATGAGTTTTGTTTTTTTTTTTTTCTGTCACAGTACAATGAACTTTAGTTTGGAGTTCTGGGCTGTGTCTCTTATATAAAGGAAATCCTGTATTAACTGGTATTAGGCCAATTAGCTTGTATTAATAACAGAATTAAACTTTCTGTGCGGCACCCTCATTTCACCCCAACTCACTGAACTGGTTTAATAGTTTTGATATTATTTAGGCATTTCTCTGAAAATGATCATACATGGTTAACTCATTTCACTTTATGAAACAAGGGATGCTTCACACAATCCTCCATGCTTGTTTTTTTGGGGGGAGGGTGGGCAATGTGGGGAACAAAATGAGTTTTGTATGGACAATTTAAAATACTTTAGAACTTCAGATTGTAAGCTGTGTCTCCAGGTCACTATGTTGTCTCCTGAGTATTAGATGGGAAGGTATAAAATCATGCAATTGTAAAATATACTATCTAAGCTCTATTTGTGTGAGCTACTTATTTTGAGTTCAAAGGATATTGAGATTAATTCCTCATATTCCAGGATGCTGGCTGGATTCTAGTAAAAAAAAAAAATTCTCCTAAAAATAAGCCATTTAATACACTATTACAAGGTCCTGGCATCTGCCACTAGAAAAATTTGGGGAAGTTCTCTTGCTCTTAATGGTTACAATTTAATTAAATTTCCACTTTTTCAGGAATTTATTTAACTTGGGTGATTTTGGATACTTTCATTTTACACTTGAAAAAATGAGACTAATATTCCTTAAGCGACATGCTCAGGAACATCTAGAAAACTAAGGAAAATAAACAGAATTCAAACTCAGATCTTTCTATAAACTTTGTGTTTAATCTGACCAGACCATTTTCCTAGGGTATGTAGTTATTTCAATTAACTCCAGGCTTTGCATTATGGGATGAGGGTCCAGGAAACTTAAGGACACTGCTAGCCTGAATATGCATGTGATGGTGGGTGGGAGAAAAAACAAAAAACAGTGAGATCTGGAAACAAAAAGGAAAACTTAGAAGAGGAGAGTGAAGGTGAAGAAGGCTCAAGATAAACTACCTCACTCCCAATGCTTTTACAGGAAAATTCAAACCATAAGTGAATAAAAATGATCCTAATGCATAAAGAATTAATTTTTTGGAGCCATGCTCATCTTTTTCATTTCCTGCAAGTTGGATTTCACTTATGAGGTGTGATATCAACTCTTAGGAGAAATAAGTGTTTAATTTGCATAAAGAGCTTCATAAGTTAACACACCTGGCTTTATTCACACCGTTTGAGGAAATATTTTCTCTCTCGATGCTTTTAACTGTGGCTGACAAGCTAAGAAACTTCCACTCACTCCCCCGAGAGAGTTCAGTTAGGAAGGTAACTTTCTCAGTTTTGCTCCCTCACTTCTCTTTCTCAAGCAGTGAACTGTCAGATTGGTGAGGTTGAGGGAAAAACGTCCAATGTGTTTCTCAGCCACTGTCTCTTTTGGGAACAGTCTGTTCCCAGTTCATTTTAATTATGTTCCTTAGTTTAGTGAGTTTTATCAGGACAACTCTTTCCTCTGCCTGTAGATTCTCTCATCTGGGTGTGGATGTTTATTTCTGGGAACAAAATGGTTAATCTGCCCATGCTGCATAGGTTGATTCAATTTTGTAGGTGATATAGCTGTTGATGTTTATGACATATTCATGCATTTCTTCAGAAGGATGACTCTTAACTGGCTATTTGGGTATTACCCCAAACCTAAAAAGATATAGTGATATATCTCAGTTTTTAAGATGCTGCATAATATTTTTCCAGTCTACCAATTGTATTCATCTGAGTTGTTTCCAACATGTTCTCCTGTGTACTCTGCCAAGTTGCTTCAGTTGATTCTGACTCTTTGTGACCCTAGGGACTGTAGCCCACTGTGGGATTCTCCAGGCAAGAACACTGGAATCGGTTGCCATGCCCTCCCCAAGGGGATCTTCCCGACCCAGGGATGGAACCCGCATCTCTCAGGTCTTCTGCATTGGCAGGCGTGTTCTTTGCCACCAGCGCCACCTGGAAAGCTCTATAAATTGGACATTTGATTCAAAACAAGTAATGATACAATAAACCTTCTTGTTTATAATTTGGCATGCTTTTGCAAATATGTTTTAAATTAAATTTTGAGATTAATGGTTGAGTTAAATCATACCTACAGTTTCACTTTTGCTCCGTAGTACCATATTTCTGTGCAAAATCACACCAATTTATAAAGCCACAAGCAAGAGTGTTTCTTTGTCACATCCTCACCAAAGCTTGATTTTATAAACTGTTTTAAAATTGTTTGACAGTGTGATAGACCCTTATTTCTTTTATCCTTTCTTGTTTTTAATTTTCTTATTATTTTTAATGGTTTATTTTGGCCACATGTGTATATCTTTGGCTTTGGACTTTTTCATTTCATTTTAATCTAGTTTTTTTTTTTGTTTTTCCCTTTTCTGTCTCCTTGATTGGCTCTTATTTAATTGTATTAATGTTCCCATTGCATTTTTCTGTATAATTATTCTTAGGGCAGTTTGTCATTTTGTTTGATTATATTTTATAGAATGAATTCCAAATCTGGTGCTTGCATGCTGTTTTATGTTCTTTTATTGCCTCGTCTTCTTACTGTAAAATAATTTCATACTTGCCATGATTTTCAGCTTCCTAGACTTAAGATGGGCAGCTCTTTCACTCTGATCTATTGTGGATGAATTTGTCTCCACTTTTTCACATGGAACTATAGTTTAAGGATAGGATTTTTGGAATGTGTCTACATTTTCTCTAGCCTGACTGTGTAGAGAATATATGTGTAAACTCAGTGGGTGTGCTGCTGCTGCTGCTGCTAAGTCACTTCAATTCTGGTTAAAGGGCCTGGACTCTTGTGCCTACCTCTGAAATGTCATTAAAACCCTAATATAAGGGCTTGTTCCATCTTTCTGGGAGGAAGTTTTGTTTCCTTGAAGATATAGGATTGCTTTAGAATCACTTCCCTAATTTAACATGGAGCCATTCAAGGCCTGGCTTGTATCCCCAAGTCATCTCAAGAGTTTCCATCTCCCCACTTCACCAGTCCCTTCCTGGCATTTCTCTCTCCATTGCCTAGTCCAAACCTTAGTGGAAAACAAATATTTGGTTGAAAAGGAGTTTGATGTCTCATCCTGCAGCATGGACAACCTGTTCTTTAAAATTTTTTATCTGCTTTTTCTCTTCATTATGCTGGAGACATAGATTCTGAGGGTATTTATCATGGTACCTCATTTCCGAATCTGCTTTCTTTCCAACTAAGAGGCATCAAAATGATAAGCTATAACTACTTTCCTGCTTGTGATAGGAAATGGAAGTTAATGTTTCATGGAAATTATCAGGTATCTCTCTGGCTGCCTACACAAACCCTCACTTTACCTGTCTTTAAAGCATCATTCATAAGATGTTTTCTGCATTTTTTTTTTTACAAAACAAAGATAAATATCATATGTTTTCTTAAAACCACATTCTCCATCATTATTTCTAATATAGCCTGAATTTGAGAATTAAAACTCTACTCAGATGCTTGTTTGATAAGAGGCAGTTTTCTTTATATTCCCTTTATGATCTTTTGTTATGCATCCTCTATAGTCATGCAAGTGAACCCCATATTGTCATTTCCTCCTCTCTTTGCTTCCCACTGAGGTTCATCCTCCAGTAGGTCTGCACACACCCTCTTCTCAGTACATTGAAACCAAAAATAGAACCCACAACAGACACTATCAAAATCAATGAGAACCACTTTTGAATCCTAGTTTGTCATCTGCTTATTGTTTGAAATGCAACAGATTACTTAACAACTCTGAGAAATAATTCCATAAAAGTCAAATAACCATAATGATATTAACAGAACTTTTGTGATGATTAGATGAAATATTTAATCAAAGTAGTGATAAACACTTGAACAAAAATATGCTTTCCTCTACTCTCCATTTCTCTATGTCAA
>SJYQ01000582.1:704434-716796 GCA_006410935.1 Redunca redunca | reverse complement strand
ACTATGCAATCTGAAATGTGCAATGGACTGTGATGTTCATAGTTTCATCTTTTAAAAGTTAGAATAATATATCATTTGCTTATATTCTTAAAATCTGGTTGATATGAGTGAAACTTTTGGATAGCTGGGAATGAATTTTTGCTCTAATGCAGCTGTGAGAAAGCATCTACATTTTAGTACAAAGCAATCTTTGTAGAAGGGTGAACTGCTCTGCAATATACTTTAAAAAATAGGTATTTGGGTTGCAGACATTAACAGAACACTGACGTTATTGAGATCTTAAGCATTTAATATATAAACAAATGTCACTTTAAGTTATATTTCCTACTATATGAGAATATTGCCAGAAGAGACTAACTTTTGATAGCAGCTGCTAAAGTTTTTATTTTACTACAACAAGCTGATTTGTATGCTGTATATTTTAATACATATTACAGTTATACGATTTGGGTATGGATTAAATTAAATATATATACATATATGATGGCTTTCCAGGTGGCTCAGTGGTAAAGAATCCACCTGCATGCAATGCAGGAGACCCAGCACACAAAGATGCAGTCCCTGGGTCCTGAAGATCTCCTGGAGGAAGAAATGGTAGCTCATTCATATATTTTTATCTCGGAAATCCTATGGACAGAGGAGCCTTGCAGGCTACAGTCTATGGTGTCACAAAGAGTCGGACAGGACTGAGCATGCAAGCATGCACTCACACACAGTTATATGTTGTGTTTGCTTCCATCAAGGAAAGCACATTGGAAATTAGAGTTTTCATTATGATTTTTCTCTTTACTATTTCAATTTTATTTCATTGACCTGAAATTGCTTTAGAAAACAAGCTTAATTTGTTTTTTACACTTTATTCTGTACTTTTTGTCAGCTATGCTTCTTCTACCTTCCAAAGTTTTTCAAGATAGTTTGTTCAGTGCCATAAAGATTTAGTTTTAAAAATAATAATGAGTTTCTGTAATCTGAAAAAAAATGTTTTTCAGTGCTGAGTTATGTGAGTTTCTGCACCTTTGGTTTTTGTTGGTTGGTTCTTCTCCCAAGAAAACAATGTAGTACTTAGTCTGCCAGTAGATTCATTTTTGCCAAGGAAAAGTGAAACGAAGCTTTACAAAAGTCCATGGAATCTGGATGGAAAATCTGGTTACAGATAACATTAAAGCATCTGATGTTTTATGGTTTTAGTTTTGGTTTTCCTCTTAGTAGGATATACAGTTGTCCATCAGTATCCCTAGGGGATTTGTTCTGGGACTGCCCTTGGATACGAAAGTACATTAAGTTTTGCTTGTATAAAATGGGACAGTATTTGCATGTAACTTATGTACATCCTCCAGGATACTTTAAGTCATCTCTAGGTTATGTAAAACAATGTATACAACGTAATATGTAAACACAAAGTAAATGCTATGTGAATAGTTGCTGGGCATGCAGAAAATTCATGTTTTACTTTCTGGATGTTTCTGGACATTTAAAAAATGAAATTTTTGGTTCATGATCAGTTGAAATTGCAGCTGTGGAACCTGTGGGCATTGGGGGCCAATTGTGGGCAAGGCTTCTCTGTCCATGGAATTTCCCAGACAAGAACATAGGAGTGAGTTGCCATTTCTTCCTCCAGGGGATCTTCAGGACCCAGGGACTGAATCTTTGTGTGCTGGGTCTCCTGATAGACAGAGTAACTGAAGAACTATGGATGAGGGTTTGTGACATTGTACAACAGGAGGCAGTGATCAAGACCATCATAAGAAGAGGAAATGCAACAAAACAAAATGGTTGCCTGAGGAGGCCTTACAAAGAGCTGAGAAAAGAAGAGAAGCCAAAGGCAAAGGAGAAAAGGAAAGATATACCCATTGGAATGCAGAGTTCCAGAGAATAGCAAGGAGAGATGAGAAAGCCTTCCTCAGTGATCAATGCAAAGAGACAGAGTAAATAATAGAATGGGAAGGAATAGAGATCTCTTCAAGAAAATTAGAGATACCAAGGAAAAATTTCATGCAAAGATAGGCACAATAAAGGGCAGAAATGGTATGGATCTAACAGAACCTAGAATAAATCCCACTTGACCATAGATCTCTTAATGTATTTTTTAATTTAATTCACTAATATTTTGTTGAAGATGTTTTACCTATCTTTACCAGAGAAAATTGATCCATAATTTTCTTGTGATGTTCTTGACAAGCTTTAGTATCAGGGTAATTCTGGCCTTGTAAAAAAGTTTGGAAGTATTCTCTTCCCTTTTTTTAAAATAGAATTTTAGAAGAATTAGTATTATCTCCTTAAATGTTTGGTAGAATTCATCAGTGAAACTGGTTGTGGACTTCTCTTTGTTGGAAAGTTTTTGATAACCATTTTAATCTCCTTACTAGGAGTCAGTCTATTTAGACTCTCTCATTATAATTGTGTCTTGATAGGTTGTATATTTCTAGGAATTTATCCATTTCTTTAGTTCAGTTCAGTCACGCAGTCATGTCCGACTCTTCGTGACCCCACGAATTGCAGCACGCCAGGCCTCCCTGTCCATCACCAGTTCCCAGAGTTCACTCAGACTCATGTCCATTGAGTCAGTGATGCCATCCAGCCATCTCATCCTCTGTCGTCCCCTTCTCCTCCTGCCCCCAATCCCTCCCAGCATCAGAGACTTTTCCAGTGAGTCAACTCTTCACATGAGGTGGCCAAAGTACTGGAGCTTCAGCTTTAGCATCATTCTCTCCAAAGAAATCCCAGGGTTGATCTCCTTCAGAATGGACTGGTTGGATCTCCTTGCAGTCCAAGGGACTCTCAAGAGTCTTCTCCAACACCACAGTTCAAAAGCATCAATTCTTTGGTGCTCAGCCTTCTTCACAGTCCAACTCTCACATCCATACATGACCACAGGAAAAACCATAGCCTTGATAAGACAGACCTTAGTTGGCAAAGTAATGTCTCTGCTTTTGAATATGCTGTCCAGGTTGGTCATAACTTTCCTTCCAAGGAGTAAGTGTCTTTTAATTTCATGGCTGCAGTCACCATCTGCAGTGATTTTGGAGCCCAAAAAAATAACGTCTGACACTGTTTCCACTGTTTCCCCATCTGTTTCCCATGAAGTGATGGGACTGGATGCCATGATCTTCGTTTTCTGAATGTTGAGCTTTAAGCCAATTTTTTCACTCTCCACTTTCACTTTCATCAAGAGGCTTTTTAGTTCCTCTTCATTTTCTGTCATAAGGGTGGTGTCATGTGCATATCTGAGGTTATTGATATTTCTCCCGGCAATCTTGATTCCAGCTTGTGTTTCTTCCAGTCCAGCGTTTCTCATGATGTACTCTGCATAGAAGTTAAATAAGCAGGATGACACTATACAGCCTTGACGTACTCCTTTTCCTATTTGAAACCAGTCTGTTGTTCCATGTCCAGTTCTATCGCTTCCTGGCCTGCATACAGATTTCTCAAGAGGCAGGTCAGGTGGTCTGATTGTCCAATTTGCTGGCATATAATTGTATAATCTGTTTATTTCTGTGGTATCATTTATAACATCTCCTCTTCTATTTAATAATACAAATAAATGTATCTATTTGAGTATTCTTTATTATTTTTTTTAAATAAGTCTGCTGCTGCTCCTAAGTTGCTTGTCATGTCCAACTCTGTGCGATCCCATAGACAGCAGCCCACCAGGCTCCCTCGTCCCTGGGATTCTCTAGGCAAGAACACTGGAGTGGGTTGCCATTTCCTTCTCCAATGCAGGAAAGTGAAAAGTGAAAGTGAAGTCACTCAGTCGTGTCCAACTCTTTGTGACTCATGGACTGCAGCCTACCAGGCTCCTCCATCCATGGGATTTTCCAGGCAAGAGTACTGGAGTGGGGTGCCATTGCCTTCTCTGTTAATAAATCTAGCTAATGGTTTGTCTCTATTGTTTTTCATTTCAAAAATGCAACTTTTAGTTTCATTTATCTTTTCTATATTTCTACACTCTTATTTCCTTCTGCTAATTTGGGGTTTAATATGTTTTTCTTTTTCTAATTCCTTTAGAAAGTGCAAAACTGGGTTAGGCTCTATATTTTTTAGCCTTTTTGAAAGTATGTGGTACATATTACAGTTCTTATTTCATAATTCTTTATATATACATATGATTATCTACATCTGAGTACAGAGATAGCCTCAATATTTGGCTATTTTTATCAAGATATGTTTTAATTTAACGTTACTGTGTTCAGTTCTTGTATGTTTATTCACCAGTAGAATCCTATGTTGAACTTACCTTATTATGGGGTAAACTGAAACATATTAACATTTTCAGGATTTTATTTGTGCAAACATTGATTCAAATCCAGTGGTTAGGAGCACTTCCTGACAGGATCTAAGGGAGAGGTTTTTATAGAAACGACTCAAAGCAAGGAAAGGAAATTATTTGATTGGCTACAGCTTAAGCAGTTGCCTTATTTTGGAAAGCTTAGTTGGTGGTTTGTGATTGATTGGTTGATTTTTAGCTTTCATTTTTCTCAGTTTTGAGTGCATTGACTTTGGCTTAGGTTTAGATTTGCTTTTGAAGCTGCCCAGGTATTAGAGTCACCCCAGTCTATTGATTTCTTCCTTTAGTTACTTTCACAACCTTAATGTAGCTAGTCCCCATACCCCAGTATAACCCTATATAGAAAATCCACTCCAAACAGATTATTTATATAAATATAAAAGAAAATATATCATTAGTGCTTCTAAAAAGTGCTAAAAGAATACATTCCTGAATTATGGTGTAGAAAGTTTTATTTTAAAGAATGCATAAATCACTAGCCATACAGAAAAGAAATTAGGGACTTCCCTGGAGGTCCAGTGGTTAAGAATCTACATTTTCACTTGAGTAGCAAAAAAAAAACGGGGGGGGGGGGNNNNGGGGGGGGAGAATTAATATATTGGATTCCATTTAAATTAAAAACTTCTCCAAAGACAACATTTAAAAGAGTAAGCATGAAAGCTATAGACTGAGAAAAGGTATTCGCGATGAGCAATGTGTGCAGATGGAAAATAATTCAATGAACAAAACCTTTCTGAATCTCAAACATTTATAGTTGAGGTCAAATTTTACACATTTTCAAAGTTTTGGAAGAACTCTTATTTTAACTTAACTACTTTAGCTCTCCTAAAAGTAGATCAAAAGGAAGAGTGAAGATTAAACTGTATAATGAGCAGTTAACTCAATAACTTTTAATGACCATAAAAAACGGATATGTCCAAGACTGGAGCACAATTTCATCCAAGGTCATAAAAGTCTATTTTATGTGCTGTAAATCTCACAGGAGCTGTGAAGTATGTGTCCCCTCTCCTGGTCTAAAACCTTGTGGCTTGTCTGATTGCCCTTTATGATCAGTGAGGTTAATATCTCTTGCCTATAAAATGTCTTACCTATTTTTTAAAAAGTACTGATAAAGGAAGAATTTGAACTAAATACATTTGCTAACATGCAGCTATTTACTCAATTCCTTTCAATTAAAAAAGTCTTATCCCCAAACAACCAAATTCTTTGTATTTAAAAAAAAAAAGCACCTTGTTTCATACTACATTTGAAGTAAAAATTTCAAGTTTAATGTCAATTGATGTAATCAAATATTGCTCTTCTCACTAGCAACATGAGGAAAGATAATTTAGCATGAATTTCTGGAAAAAATTTTTAAAAATCTGAATATATCTATACTTAAACAATCTAGGTAATCTGTGTGGAAAAAAAAGGATATGTTTTATTCTAAATAATGTCTTCAGTAATTTATTTCACTCTGCATGTTTCAGACTGCTTCTGAAATTAAGCTAGAGAAAGATATATGAACATCTGACATACCAAAATCATACTGATGGTTCTTTATCAACTTTTTTGTTAGCTAAATATAAACATTCTATTAACTATAGGAGGAGAACTCTCTAATAGTTTTAAAGTATATATCCTAGACAGTGAGAGAAAGCTGTTTTTTTGGCTATTATTTCCCATAAAATCTTTTAAATATTGTTTATTATAGCTACTATTTATGATAATGATGTTGTATGCATTATTACAGCCCTGTATTTCAGTAAAATGCCCAATAAATGTATTTTGAAAATGCATTCTGCTCTAACTGCTTGAGATAAAATGTTGCTGTCATTTTACTGAACTGCACAAGCACATAAACATGGCAATAATAAATGTTTTAAAGTTTCTAAAGCAGTGAATGGTAGGAAATTAATCTGCATCATCACAGCCTCTTTCATAACAACCTTTTTTAATGAGTCAGATTCATCTATTCCATTTTGATGGCAGAAAGTGGATCATTTCTTGAAGAGATTTGTCAGCATAAAGAGCAATATGAATTTTCCCTGTACTTTAAAGGTCTGAAAATAGGAAATAAAACTTTTCAATTTAGTACAGAATATAACTTTTTATCTACCTTGGTTTCTTCAAAGATCACAGATTCATCATTTAACCTAGAACAGGATGTTCCAAATGTGAAAAGGAAAGCATTCTAAAATTAATGTTACAAGGTGGTCTTTGTTCCAGTGAATTTCCAGCAATTCCCTTAATCAGCATATGTCCTGATTTTGCTGCTGAAAAGATGGAATGGAACAACTGAGATCCTTAGAAATAATAACTATTTATCACATTACACAGAGATTTCAGGACAAGAACTATAGTCCTGACTAAAATCTTCCAGTACATTTCTAATATAGTCACATTATATGAGTAATGTGTGACACAGTGCTTTTAGCCTTTTGCCTGCTTGGAAATATTTCTTTATTTTCCTGATACATAATGTAATTTTTTCTTGCTTTCCTAATGAAAGAATTCCACGAATCCTTGATAATTTGAACAAAGGCACTGGTTAGCCCTTTACATCTTGTTTTTCACAAAATCCATATACCTGAAGTTTATTAGGCTTCCCAGGTTTTATGGACTCTGTTAAATTATTTTCTAGAAATTTATTAGAACTGTGTGTAGTGATCATTAGGGTATTTTTCAGTTCCAGTTTTCTCCTTGTGCATATTTTGTAAAGGACTGATCATATTTCCCCACTCCTTTGAAATTAAGCTTGCTCACTTTGGACTTAAGCTTGACCTGCTCTGGAAGATGGAATGCGAAATACTTGAGAGCCAGATTCTACACTGTCTACCCACTTTTCTTATTTCATTTGTCAAGTGCAGAAGTACGTGTTAAAATGAAGCCTTTACTTGCTTAGCTTTTGGAGTTGATAACATATTAAATCAGAACTCCCTGCATTGCTTGTGCAGCTTGAACCAGAAATAAATATTTACTATTTTAAGTCTCTGAGAATTTTTTGGAGGGAATAGGGTCCTTATGCACTACTGTTTGGGCTATCTTCACTCATACTGTGTGCTTTCATATCCCTCACAGTGAAAATATAATGATGAGAAAACTATGTATTTCTTTTTAAAAATATTTTTTTTTATTTATTTGTCTGTGCCAGGTCTTAGTTTTAGCATGTGGGATCCTCAGCTGTGACATGCAGGATATTTTAGTTGCGGCATGCTAGCTCCTAGTTGTGGCATATGGAATTCAGTTCCTTGACCAGGGATTGAACCTAAGCCCCCTGCATTGGGAGCATAGAGTTCTAACCACTGAATCACCAGGCAAGTCCCTATATATTTCTAAACAATGCTTGTTTTTCTCCTTGGTAGCTATAAGGGTTTTAAATTTCAAAAAAGAATAAGGTAATATTAAGTAATAAAAAGGTTCAATTTAAAATACACCATTGATATTTAATGTAAAGTAAAAGATTTAACACATTTCTAAGCATATAAATTACAACTCGTGTATTTAGAACTGTGAATTATAAGAAAGTTAAGACTCAGACTCTGAATACTTCCTACTGAAGCTTCTAACAATCTATAGTGTCTTATTTCTATTATTTTTAAGAATAGACTATTGCAAACCAGAAATTAGGATTCATCATACTGACAGTTGCAGGAATGTAAATAAGGGGAAAAGATTCAAATATCAGTCAAAAGAAATAAAAAGAACACTGAAATTATCGTCGTTTTGTACAGGGCAAACATCCTTAAATATCTCAATAGGTATTTGGCAACTGTAGACGTAAAACAGGTACGCTTCTATAAATACTCTTTTTCTGAGATTAAAGATACATTGAATTACAGTCACCATCCCTAATTATAGCAACTTTATAGTAAGTTTTGGAATCAGGACACGTGAGACCTCAAACTTTGATTTTCTTTTTCAAGATTATTTTGGCCATTGAGGCGATTGTGCTTTCATATGAACTTTAGGACTCTGTTTTTTACTTGTGAAAGAGCTATCACTGTGATGTTTATAGCGATTACATTAAATCTGTAGATCATTTTGGGTGGTATTGACATCTTAACAATGTTAAGTTTTCCACTTCATGAATATGGACTACCATTCCACTACTTTGTATCTGTTTTCTTTCAGAAATGTTCTGTAGTTTTCGGTCTTTTGTCTCTGTGATTAAGTTAATTTCTAAGTATTTCGTTCTTTTTGATGCTATCTTAAGTGGAATTATTTTCTTAATTTTCTCTTTCGAGTATTCCTTGTTAGTAAATAAAAAACATAAGTGATTTTCATGTTGATTTTGTATCCTGCAACTGTTCTGAATGTGTTAATTTGTTCTAACAGCTTTTCTTGTGGAATATTTAGGTTTGTATACATAAAAGAGCATGGCATCTATGAACAGAGATAATTTTACTACTTCCTTTGCATCCAGATGGTGTTCATTTCTTTTCCTTGCCTAATTACTCTGTCTTAGGACCTCCAGTTGGAGAAGGCGATGGCACCCCACTCCAGTGTTCTTGCCTGGAAAATCCCATGGGCGGAGGAGCCTGGTGGGCTGCAGTCCATGGGGTCGCGAAAAGCGGAACACGACTGAGCGACTTCACTTTCACTTTTCACTTTGATGCATTGGAGAAGGAAATGGCAACCCACGCCAGTGTTCTTGCCTGGAGAATCCCAGGGATGGGGGAGCCTGGTGGGCTGCCGTCTATGGGGTCTCACAGAGTCGGACACGACTGAAGCGACTTAGCAGCAGCAGCAGCAGCAGCAGGCCCTCCAGTACTGGGTAGGCTAGAAGTGGCAAAAGTGGGCATCTGTGCCTTGTGTCTGATGTTAAAGAAAGCATGTCAGTCATTCATCATTGAATATGAGTTCACCTGTGTTTTTTCTGTTTTCTTTTGGTAGTTTGTATAGTATGGTTTCCTGTCATTTATAATTACAGTGCCTTATTGTAAGATANGTTTCTGTTTTGACAATATTCTTTTACCTCTGTTTAACTATGTTCTTTCTGATAATTTAAATTACATCCTTGTGACCTCACTGTGATTTCTAGAGCTACTAAGTCCTTAAATCTAATATTTATCTCTTATATTTCTTGAAAAAGTTCTAGAATATGCTTGTTATCATGTCATCATTAGTAATATTGTCAGTTTCACTCTTAAACATGTTTAGTTTAGTTTTATAGCCACCCTCATCTTTGTTATTAAATTTATATAGCACATAAAACCTAAAATGGTTTCTCATAGAGCTAAAGCCAGCATTTTAATGAGCCCAGTATTTAATAAAAATATACAAATATTTATATATAAAGAAAATAAAATTCATACAGAAAAACTGGAATTTGTAGTGCTGAAGAATTGGTGCTTTTGAACTGTGGTGTTGGAGAAGACTCTTGAGAGTCCCTCGGACTGCAAGGAGATCCAACCAGTCCATCCTAAAGGAAATTACTCCTGAATATTCACTGCAAGGACTAATGCTGAAGTTGAAACTCCAATATGTTGGCCACCTGATGTGAAGAAGTGACTCATCTGAAAAGACCCTGATGCTGGGAAAGATTGAAGGTGGGAGGATAAGGGGATGACACAGTATGAGATGGTTGGACAGCATCACCAACTCAATGGACTGAGTTTGAGTAAACTCTGGGAGTTGTGATGGACAGGAAAGCCTGGCGTGCTGCAGTCCATGGGGTCACAAAGAGTCGGACATGACAGCAACTGAGCTGAACTGAACTGAAAGAAAACTGGTATGCCTGGTACATAAATAAATTCAACTTAGTCAACTAGCTCATGCAGTTTACATTTGTCAAAGCTAAATGATGTATTATATCTGCATATATACATATTATATTATATAACATTTGCCAAGGTTATATTGGCTTCCCATGTGGTGCAGTGGTTCAGTAGTAAAGAATCTGCTTACTAATGCAGGAGATGTAAGAGTTGCAGGTTGGATCCCTGGATCAGGAATATTCCCTGGAGTAGGAAATGGCAACCCACTCCAGTATTCTTGCCTGGAAAATACCATGGACAGAGTAATCTGGAAGGCTGCAGTTCATGGGCTTGCAGGGAATCAGACATGATTGAGCAACAGAGCACACACATGAGGATATGTTACATAGGAAGTAGTCTGGCATTTTTTAGGTGCCAAATAATTTAATTCAGATAACAAAATTTTGCTTTATTTTTCTTTTACCCCCATTTTTCATCTGAGAGAAATGTTACAAACAGGTTAAGAAATATGCCCCAAGTTGCAAAGAAGTAAATAATAGAACTAAGGTTGAAACTTAGTGCCAGGATCCATTCTCTTAACCACTATACTATACTATTGCCTTGCAATACATTCATGTCTGTATATGTATGTGTATTAGATATAAGAGTTGCAGTTTTATGTATACTTCCTGCTGCTAAAAAATACCTGCTATATACTAATAAAAACTTTAGTTATGGTAATGAAGATAAGTGATTGCCACAGGGTCATAATAGTGTGCTGCTTAATTTATCTTTAAAAATAAGAGATATTTTAAAATATACCAATAGAATAATTAGCTAAATATGACATATTTTATGCTGTGAGCCAGTGCTGCTATCTGTATCTCCCTAATCTACAACCAGAAGCAATCAAAGAAGAACAAAAGAAACCTAAGGTAGAGTCATCTTTGGCGTTAAATCTTCATGACTGTGGAGAATGTGATAGATATAAGTGAGTTATCAAATATCTCCACAGGAGTGAAGACAAATGTTACTTCAGTCCTAAACAGACAGCAGTGAGTACTCTGCTTGTGTAAGAGCACTTGTTTCCAAGAAACTAGAGACTGCAGTCATATTTATGTAGAGATCACACTGCACTAGCTCTCCTGTTGAGTAAGTTTCAGTGGAAAGAGTAAAGATGCTGGCAGTTTGAATTCCCCCATGCAAAGTAATATTTGAGATATTGTTTTGCTTTACTAAAGTGCTTTTTTGGGGGGGCTGAGGAGAACACGCACTAAATGCCTAGAGAATCAGACCTATATTAACCAGTGAAGATGAGAAGATACTATATCTTTTTCCAGTGTCTTAGATTATCTTTGAGATACTAAGTTGATAGGAAGCTCCAGGATCATTTCCAAACAGTAACATAAAATAGAAAACCACAGGCTGACTAAAATAACTTTATAGGAGCTCTGGAAACCAGTCAGAAGTCTACAGCAACTAAGCAAATGCCCAAAGAAGACAAAGTAGTATTAAAAATGGTAGGAAATACCAGAGCATTTTTATTTGCCTTCTTCGTTGCTTCCTCGGTGCTACATAAGTGTGAAGAAGTAGCTCAAATCGAGGTTCTTTCCCTCAGAGAAAATGTTTGCAGGGTTTGTAATATTCTGACCTGTCTGTGGGCTTTCTAAGGGACTGGTATGTATCCTTCCTTACGTGGAGGTCAGGTAGGAATGGCATTGTTAAAATCTCAGACTAGAAGCAATAGAGGGATGGTGGATAGTACAGAACATAAAAGTTGAAGGACTGAAGACTCAACAGCTGCCTGGGGACAAGAGATAACAGCAGAAGAATACAGTAGATCATTTAGGACCCTGAGAAAATGCTGGCTGAAACTCTTTGGGAAATTGTGTCTTTTAAAATCAGCTGAGGGAAATTGGAAAAAAAACTGTGTGTGTGCATGTGCACACACACATATCTAGACAGAATATAAGCCCAAATTACACCTGAGAAGAAATTATACCTTTATGTCAGGCTAATCTTGAAACTTAAGATTCTATTAATTAATAAAGTCCTTCACACCAAACTGCAAAGGCTGGGAGAGTTTGTTACTTCTTAAATGTCTAATTTTCAACAAAAGATTATAAGGCAAAGAAAGAAACAAGGAAACATGGCCCATTCAAATGAACAAAATGAATCTTTAGAAATAGTCAGTGAGGAAACAGACACTAGACATACTAGACAATGACTTAAGAACAACTCCCTTAAAACACTTAAAGAGCTAACAGGAAACATGGGTAAGGATTAAAGGAAATTTTTTTTTAAAATTGTGAACAAAATTAGAATATCAACAAAGAGAAATAATAAAAATAAACACAATTTGGAGATGAAAAATATAATAATTGCAAAATGTAGTGGTG
>SJYQ01000582.1:678523-694692 GCA_006410935.1 Redunca redunca | reverse complement strand
ATTCCTGCTACTCAACAAGGTGAAGGCTTAAGAGAAAGATCAAATTGTTAAGAAAAAACTAATAATATTTAAAATTATAGTATTCCATGTTACTCTCTCCACACATCTCACTCTCTCCTTAATTACCATATATAAAATAGATAGCCAATGGAAATTTGCTGTATGACTCAGGGAACTCAAATTACAGACTCTGTAACAACCTAGAGGAGTGATATGGGGAGGGATATTTGAACGGAGGTTCAAGAGAGAGGGGACATGTGTATACTTATGGTTTATTCCTGTTGATGTTTGGCAGAAACCAACAAAATTCTGTAAAGCAATTATCCTTCAGTTAAAAACAAATGCTTTTAAAATGATTTTTTAAAAAAAGATTTAAAATTGCCTTTGAACATCCAAACTAGAGCATGAATGAATCTAGCCAAGACATTTTACTTCTTTTTCATGCTCACTAGGAAGTACTTTATTGTTATTCTTCTTGTTATTTTTTTCTTTATATATATATATACATACATATATATATATNCTTCTTGTTATTTTTTTCTTTATATATATATATATACATACATATATATATATATATATTCAAGAATGGGTATGGGTTTTACAAATGCTTCTGCTTTAGCACTGTTGGTGATAAGATATAGTTTGTTTGTTTCTACTAGTCACTTTATATGTGATCAGTCCTGCCACTTTCTAATGCAAGGGCCTAAAGCTTGATAGTCACTACTAGTCATCGTCTCATATTGTCGTTTCCCCAGTGAAGCATTCTGTTATGTCTTATCATAGAAGCATTTTAATTTTATAGAAGTTAAAAAAGAAATAGTAGACATTTACAAGTTGATGCGTTGAGTAAATGAATATATCACTTCATAGTTTTCCAAACTATGTTCTCACATAGAATCTTACTTTATCATCAATACTGTTGTGTTGAATTGACTTCAGAAATGATATGTTAACTTAGGTGGGGGCTCACTGCTCCTTTCTCCCGGGTCCTGGTGTACACAAGGTTCTGTTTGTGCCCTCCAACAGTCTATTTCCCAGGCCTGTGTAAGTTCTGGCACCTCTATGGTGGGGTTAATGGACTCCTCCAAGAGGACTTATGCCACACCCAAGTCTGCTGCACCCAGAGCCCCTGTCCCTGTGGCACTCCACTGCTGACCCCTACCTCCATAAGAGATGCTCAGACACAGTTCTGTCTGTCTCTGCAGTGACCCCACAAGAGACTGACCCAGACTTGGCTGTGAGTGTCCAGGAGTCTCCAGCAGAGGCGTGGGCCGGCGGTGGCCTGCTGCAGGGCTGGGGGCACCGAGTGTAGCAGTGCATGCACGGGACCTTTTGAAAGAGGTCTCCATTATCTTCATTACCTCCACCATAGTGTGAAAGTGAAGTCGTTCAGTCGTGTCTGACTCTTTGCAACCCCATGGACTGTAGCCCACCAGGCTCCTCTGTCCATGGGATTCTCTAGGCAGGAATACTAGAGTGGGTTGCCATTTCCTTTGGCCCCAGGTAAATAACAGGGAGGAAACACAACTCTACCCTTCAACAGAAAATTAGATTAAAGGTTTTCTGAGCATGGTCACTTGCATCAGAACAAGACCCAGTTTCCCCCTGAGTTAGTCTCCCATCAGGAAACTTCCATAAGCCTCTTATCCTTCTCATTCAGAGGGCAGACAATCTGAAAACCACAATCACACACACAAAAAAATACCCAATCTAATCACATGGACCACAGCCTTGTCTAATTCAATGAAACTATGAGCCATACCTTGTAGGACCACCCAAGACAGATGGGTCATGGTAGAGAGTTCTGAAAAAATGTGGTCCCCTGAGGAAGAGAATGGCAAACTACTTCAATATTCTTGCCTTGAGAACCCCATGAACAGTATGAAAAGGCAAAAAGATAGGACACTGAAAGATGAACTCCCCAGATTGGTAGGTGCCCAATATGCTACTAGAGATCAGTGGAGAAATAACTCCAGAAAGAATGAAGAGACAGAGCCAAAGCAAAAACGACACCCAGTTCTGGATGTGACTGGTGACAAAACTAAGGTCTGATGCTGTGAAGAGCAATATTGTATAGGAACCTGGAGTGTTAGGTCCATGAATCAAGGAAAATTGGAAGTGGTCAAACAGGAGATGGCAAGAGTGAACATCCACATTTTAGGAATCAGTGAACTAAAATGAGCTGGAATGGGTGAATTACTTGGATGACCATGATATCTACTACTGTGTGCAAGAATCTCTTAGAAGAAATGGAGTAGCCATCAGAGTCAACAAAGAGTCCACAATGCAGTACTTGGATGCAATCTCGAAAATGACAGAATGATCTCAGTTCGTTTCCAAGTCTAACCATTCAATATCAAGGTAATCCAAGTCTATGCCCCAACCAGTAATGCCGAAGAAGCTGACGTTGAATGGTTCTATGAAGCCCTACAAGACCTTCTAGAACTAACACCCCAAAAAGGTGTCCTTTTCATTATAGGGGACTGGAATGCAAAAGTGGGAAGTCAAGAAACACTTGGAGTAATGAGCAAATTTGGCCTTGGAGTACAGAATGAAGCAGGGCAAAGGCTAATAGAGTTTTGCCAAGAGAATGCTCTGGTCATAGCAAACACCCTCTTCCAAGAACACAAGAGAAGACTCTCTACATGGGCATCACCAGATGATATTTGTTGCAGCCAAAGGTGGAGAAGGTCTATACAGAGAGCAAAAACAAAACTGTGAGATGACAGTGGCTCAGATCATGAACTCCTTATTGCCAAATTCAGAGTTAAATTGAAGAAAGTAGGGAAAACCGCTAGACCATTCAGGTATGACCTAAACCAAATCCCTTACGATTATACAGTAGATGTAAGAAATAGATTTAAGGGACTAGAACTGATAGACAGAATGCCTGATGAACTATGGATTGAGGTTTGTGACATTGTAAAAGAGCCAGCAATCAAGACCATCCCCAAGAAAAAGAAATATGAAAAAGCAAAATGGCTGTATGAGGAGACCTTACAAATAGCTCTGAAAAGAGAAGTGAAAAGCAAAGGAGAAAATGAAAGATATACTCATTTGAATGCAGAGTTCCAAAGAATAGTAATGAGAGAAAAGAAAGCCTTCCTCAGTGATCAGTGTAAAGAAATAGAGGAAATCAATAGAATGGGAAAGACTAGAGCTCTCTTCAATAAAATTAGAGATACCAAGGGAACTTTTCATGCAAATATGGACTCAATAAGTACAGATACGGTATGGACCTAACAGAAGCAGAAGATATTAAGTGATGTGGCAAGAATACACAAAAGAACTATACAAAAAAATCTTCATGACCCAGATAATCACGATGGTGTGACCACTCACTTACAGCCAGGAATTCTGGAATGTGAAGTCAAGTGGGCCTTAGGAATCATCACTACAAACAAAGCTAGTGGAGGTGATAGAATTCCAGTTGATCTATTTCAAATCCTAAAAGGTGATGCTGTGAAAGTGCTGCACTCAATATGCCAGCAATTTAGAAAAGGCCCCAGTGGCCACAGGACTGGAAAAGGTCAGTTTTCATTCCAATCCCAAAGAAAGGCAATGCCAAAGAATGCTCAAACTACTACACAATTGCACTCATCTCATACACTAGTAAAATAATGCTCAAAATTCTCCAAGTCAGGCTTCAACAATGAACCGTGAAATTCCAGATGTTCAAACTGGTTTTAGAAAAGGCAGAAGAACCAGTGATCAAATTGCCAACATCTTTTGGATCACCAAAAATCAAGACAGTTCCAAGATGCATCTATTTCTGTTTTATTGACTATACCAAAGCCTTTGTGTGGATCACCACAAACTTCAAAATTCTTCAAGAGGTGGGAATACCAGACCACTTGACCTGCCTCTTGTAAAACATGTGTGCAGGTCAGGAAGTAACAGTTAGAACTGAACATGAAACAACAGACGGTTCAAATAGGAAAAGGAGTACATCAAGGCTGTATATTGTCACCCTGCTTATTTAACTTATATGCAGAGTATATCAAGAGAAACTGGGCTGGATGAAGCAAAACCTGGAATCAAAATTGCCAGGAGAAATATCAATAACCTCAGATACGCAAATAACACCACCTTATGGCAGAAAGCGAAGAACTAAAGAACCTCTTGATGAAAGTGAAAGAGGAGAGTGAAAAATCTGGCTTAAAGCTCAGAATTCAAAAAACTAAGATCATGGCATCTGATCCCATCACTTCATGGCAAATAGACTGGGAAACAGTGGAAACAGTGGCAGACTTTATTTTGGGGGGCTCCAAAACCACTGCAGATGGTGACTGCAGCCATGAAATTAAAAGATGCTTGCTCCTTGGAGGAAACGTTATGACCAACCTAGATGGCATATTAAAAAGCAGAGACATTACTTTGCCAACAAAGGTACATCTAGTTAAGGCTATGGTTTTTCCAGTGGTCATGTATGGATGTGAGAGGCGGACTATAAAGAAAGCTGAGTGGTGAAGAATTGATGCTTTTGACCTGTAGTGTTGGAGAAAACGCGTGAGAGTCCCTTGGACTGCAAGGAAATCCAACCAATGCATTCTTAAGGAAATCGGTCCTGAATATTTATTCAAAGGACTGATGTTGAAGCTGAAACTCCAATACACTGGCCACCTGATGCGAAGAAGTGACTCATTTGAAAAGACCCTGATGCTGGGAAAGATTGAGGGCAGGAGGAGAAGGGGAAGACAGAGGATGAGATGGTTGTATGGCATCACCGTCTCGATGGACATGAGTTTGAGTAAACTCTGGGAGTTGGTGATGGACAGGGAGACCTGGGGTGCTGCAATCCATGGGGTTGCAAAGAGTCGGACACGACTGAGTGATTGAACTAACTAATTAACTTAGGTGTGAACATAACTCAGTATAAGCTGGTGTGCATCTATATGATTTTATTGAAATATTTTATTGATGATAAAAATGAAATATTAGTGGTTATTTGAGGCATGCTAGCTCTATTTAATTAATTTATTTTGCTAACTATATTTTAAATAACAAAATCTGAGTATATAGGTTTGACAAGGACCTAATGACAAAAATATTTTATTTTCTTTGATTGAGATAACATAAGACATTAAAGAAACTTTCAAATTTGGTAAAACATGAAGATAGAAAATTACTTTACTTTTTGAATGATTTACAAGGAATTTATTTCATCCTCGCTATAATTGCTGATTTTACTCTAAACTTTTTTTTCAATATTGACCTATTTTTTGTTAAAACATAAATTATGTATTTCCTTCTATGGTTCCTAAATTTTTCTATCAAAGAACCATTGAAACTTGGTTCATAGTTGAATTTACTTGAGAAGCTATTTTATCTTGAAGTATTTACATAAGTTTGTATTTTCTAATCCATAACATAACAGCATTTCTTTTGTTACATTCTTGGTGAAGGAAATGGCAACCCACTCCAGTAATCTTGCCTAGAGAATTCCATGGACAGAGGAGCTTGGTGTGCTATACTCCATGGGGTTGCAAGGAATCAGACACCACTGAGAGACTAACACTTGATTACATTCTATAATGCATACTGATATTTTAAGAATATTCCATGGATTAAAATTGACACTTTTGGATAAAATGGTACACATTTATCCTCTGGCTTCTTATATCCAAGGACAAATATCTATATGTCTGAGATAAGATATTATGAGTTTTCATAGAACAATCTGTTTAGAGACCTTTACACTTATTGCAGTAATATTCAGGAAAAAATAACCAAAATTGCATGCCTCTATAGATGTCAGGCTCAAGAGTATTTTTCCTGCTTTAATTTTATCACTTAATCTTTATCGAAAGAATATTTTTGCTATTTTTGTGTTAAAATTTGTGTTAGAGCCCATGTAAAGTGGAAAGCAATATTAATCATAATCTCTCTAGATTCAGTAACTTGAATCTATTTTTGTGTTTGTTGTCACCTCTGTCAACTCAAAGATGTTCAAATCATTGACGCAGACCTTATGTGGACAAATGTTGAAAGTAAAGCAGAGAGCACAATATCATTTATAAAAAGAGAAAAGAAAAGGGTTGACAATATTTTCCTTTCAGGATTTTAATTTAAGACATCAGACAGTCCTTGGTTTTCACAGTCATGAGGTTTGTAACAAATTTGTTATATCATTATGATACAGAATGAAGCATATAAAAAGATCTTTAAAAAGTTTAGGGGGTTAGAGTAAGTCTAATCTGAAATGTTTGTCAGTTTCTAAGCAGTGCGTCTCTTTTTCATTTTCTTCATATCCTCTGTTGTCTCCAGAGAGGGACCTGCTGGAAGAGATCGGCTGGAGGAGCCTCAGGCATCACACTTCGGTCAGCCTGACTTGTTTGGTATTCATGGCTTTTGCAGGTTATTGCTCTGTAACCTATCAAAGCTCTGCAGGGGTCAATATCTGACCCAGGTCCACCTGAAAGCTTCTTTTTGCTCTCTGATTTGAAAAAAATGACACAGCAAGCTCTTACTTTTTATCTACTTAAAATTCAAATTCACACCTATAGGATCTGGGAAATTGTTTCATTGGTCCGACTTTTTTCTGGGTCGTTTGTCTTGCCCAAACTGATGAGATGAGCAGTACCGTGGCATTGTTTTAGATGGAAAAGGGTTAATAAAGCAAGAAGAGGAAAGCAAAATCCCTAATTTGTACATATCCATTTTACTTAATAATGCCAGTGTTTGACTATGTCTTGTGAAATTAGCATGCTTAGTAAACTTCTTACCTATTCAGTTCAGCTGCTCAGTCTTGTTCCACTCTTTGTGATCCCTGTGGACTGCAGCACACCAGGCTTTCCTGTCCATCACCAGCTCCCGGAACTCACTCAAACTCATGTCCATCCAGTCGGTGATCACATCCAACCATCTCATTCTCTGTTGTCCCCTTCTCCTCCTGCCTTTAATCTTTCCAAGCATCTGGATCTTTTCCAGTGAGTCAGTTCTTTGCATCAGGTGGCCAAATTATTGGAGTTTCAGCTTCAGCATTAGTCCTTCTGTTGAATATTCAGCACTGATTTCCTTTAGGATGGACCGGTAAGAACTTCTTCCAATCGAAGGGACTCTCAGGAGTTTCTCCAACACTACACCTAAAAAGCATCAATTCTTTGGTGCTCAGCTTTCATTACAGTCCAACTCTCACATCCATACATGACTACTGGAAAAACCATAGCTTTGACAAGCCAGGCTTTGTTGGCAAAGTGATGACTCTGCTTTTTAATATGCCATCTGTGTCTAATAGGAAAATAATATTTGCTTATATTCACAGAAATTATTAGAAATGCAATTGAGGGGTAAAGAAAGTTATAAAATATATGATCCCAACATGTGGAAACTTTATATAGGATTAAAAAGTTTTTGTCAAAAGTCAACTTCTAAAAATATTATGAGGGGGACCAAATACAATCCTAAGCTATATCAACAGATAATTTACTTATTAAAAGAGTTAAATAAAATTATATTTGACTATGACAAACCTAACAGCTTATTAAAAAGCAGACACATCACTTTGCCAACAAAGGTCTGTATAGTCAAAGCTATGGTCTTTCCAGTAGTCATGTACAAATGTGAGAGTTGGACAGTAAAGAAGGCTGAGCACCAAAGAACTGATGCCTTTAAACTGTGGTGCTAGAGAAGACTCTTGAGAGCCCCTTGGACTGCAAGGAGATCAAGCCAGTCAATCCTAAAGGAAATCAATCCTGAATATTCATTGGAAGGACTGATGTTAAAGCTGAAGCTCAATACTTTGGCCACCTGATGCTCTCATCAGAGCTGATTCATTGGAAAAGACCTTGATGCTGGGAAAGATTGAGTGCAGCAAGAGAAGGGGCGACAGAGGATGAGATGGTTGTATGGTATCACTGACTCAATGGACCTGAGTTTGAACAAGCTCCAGGGTTGGTGATGGACAGGCTGCAGTCCATGGGGTCCCAAAGAATCAGACACAACTGAGCAACTAAACTGAACTGAACAGTAAAATTGACTAAATAGTGATTTAAAGAAATTTGGGTTTGGAGATTAGAAGTTGCCTTTGGAGAAGGGATGGAGGCTTCTGAAGAGCTGAACATATCTTGATGTGGATGGTGGTTACATGAGTTTATACATATGCTACAAAGCCAACAAACTGCATACTTAGTATTTGTGCCTCAGTAACTAAAGGGAAAAAATAAAATAAAAGGGAACAGCAGGCTTATTCTCATGCAGCATGAAGTCTTATCCTAGGCATTACTCTCTATGCTATCATGGGATATCACAGTCTCTGGGACTCTCTTCAATTCCTTTTTCATTGTTTTATAGTTGCCTGTACTTCAGCCAGCATGTCTGTGTTCCAGGCAGAAATCAGGAAAATGGAGCAAAGTGGGCATCCATGAGAACGGCTTGAGGAGGATCTTAGGAAAGAAAACATTTCCAGAATCCTTTAGCAAACATCTGTTGAGGTTCATTAGCTAGTCTAGTTATGCAGTCAAATCTACCTGCAAGGGAAGATGGGAGCTATATTTTTCATTCCATTTCTTCCCAGGAGGGAAATGGTATCTGTTAATAAGAAAGGGCAGAATGCATATAGTGTAGTTATCACTGCCATATATGTGTGACTTTATTAAAACTGTTGTAAAATATATTCTCTGAGCCAATTATGGATTGAATGCATGAAATATAAAAGTAAATGGTTGTCATACCTTAATGGGTTTAAATTAATTATGTATTTGAATATCTTAAATTATTATTTCCTCAAAATATGTTATGATTCAATCTTTTATCCTTGTTTGTTGGCCTTTTGCTAGTTTGAACAAGTGACACAGTGTTAGCAGCACCTGTTTATTTGTTTTATGAAATGTTGAGAAATAGCCTAGTAATCCACAATGCCAAAGCTAGTGACAGATATGTGCATCTGAAGCCAAAACCAAATTTTGTGTGAAAAGAAAAATTTTGCACCGTGATTCTATAGATCCATATGGTTGAGAGCCTATTTTAAATCTGGTTGAAAAAATGTTTTAATTTAAAAAATAGTTGGATTTTATTTATTTATATTAGCTTAATGCACAGATTTATGAATAGAATTCAGGGTTGAAATGGTAATGAAAGTGTCTCAAACCAGATGACATAAGAGAATAGGTTTCAGATTTATGCTTCCATATCATCTGCCAGCCTGGCAGCATAATTCCCAATCCTCTCTGCAGAAAATCTTTCATTTGAAGTGAGCTTCTGTTATGTGATCTTTTCCCCCCTGGCAGATGATGTGTTAAAAATGTATCTGGGAGATGGACCAGAGGCAGGTGCACAGGTTTTGATGTGGAAGCCTTGGCAGGTGTGACCTAGAATGGAATATATTCTCCTCAGAGGGACCTGTTGAGATCAGATGTTCATCAGAAAGACAATGCTCAAATTATTCTAACATGCATATAATTATTTCTTAACGCAGTGTTCTGACCTTGCTATAATTTGCACATGAGCAGATACATTTTAGCCATGTTAACAACATCTGAACTATGATGTTTCTGGATCTGGAAAAACATGAAAATGCATTTCTAATCTTTTACTGTCCTTATGCAATTAGTGACAGAGTAAATGAAGTGCCTCAATTAAAAGGGAAATGATAACTGAAGTTACTTGTAGTCTTCTGCTGGATATAATGCCACCATCTAGGCATCTTGTGGTGTGGTTTCAAATCTTCCTTCCCTATTCTTCACAGACAGTACAATTTCCCTTTAACAAACACATGTTCTCTCTGTAGAACTTCTTTGAACCTCAGACTAGGCTTTCCTCTAATTTCATAGTCCATCTTTCTTCAGGTGATAAAAGTTTTCCAACTTTTGGGATTTAACTGAACTGCTACCACTTGTGACTTGCTAGCATGTCACATGAAGGATATTCAGAACACATTTTAAAATTAATAAAGGAATATTTAAATAAAGAAAGATATCATACTGCTGCTGCTGCTGCTGCTAAGTCACTACAGTCATGTCCAACTCTGTGCAACCCCAGAGATGGCAGCCCACCAGGCTCCCCCGTCCCTGGGATTCTCCAGGCAAGAACACTGGAGTGAGTTGCCATTTCCTTCTCCAAGGCATGGAAGTGAAAAGTGAAAGTGAAGCCATTCAGTCGTGTCTGACTCTTCGCAACCCCATGGACTGTATCCTACCAGGCTCCTCCATCCATGGGATTTTCCAGTCAAGTATCATACTGCAAGGTAAATCTGGCTTGTCTATTTGTTTTCCTTTTTTACGTTCTCAGGAATGTAACAGACTTTGTTTAGTATTCAAACTAGTTATAAAACCCTAGTAGCAAAACTTATTATGATGTTACATATGTTCTCAACTTTTAAAAACTGTAGTTGACATACAATATTGTATTAATTTCAGTTGTGGAATATTGGGATTTGGCATTTATACACATTATGAATTGATCACCATGATAACTTTCTAACAATCCATCACCATATAAAGAAATATTACTGACTATATTCATTATGCTGTACATTAAACCCCTGAGACATACAGTCAAAGCTGTGGTTCTTCCCAGTAGTTGGACTGTAAAGAAGGCTGAGCCATGAATAATTGATGCTTTCAAACTATGGTGTTGGAAAAGACTCTTGAGAGTCCCTTGGACTGGAAGGGTTTCAAACAAGTCAGTCTTAAAGGAAATCAATCCTGAGTATTCATTGGAAGGACTGATGCTGAAACAGAAGTTCCAGTACTTTGGCTACCTGATGTCAAGAGCCAGCTCAATGGAGAAGACCCTGATGTTGGGAAAGATTGAAGGCAATAGGAGAAGGGGATGACAGAGAATGAGATCTTTGGATGGCATCATCAACTCAATAGACATGAGTTTGATAAAGCTCTGGGAGATGGTGAAGGACAGGGAAACCTGGAATGATGCAGTCCGTGGGGTCACAAAGAGTCAGACACAACTAAGCAACTAAACAAAAGGCCCTTCATCTGTTTTGCCCAACTCCCTTATCACCCTTTCCTCTGATGGCTGAAAAAACATGGTCCATTGAGAAAGGAACAACAAACCAATTCAGCATTCTTGACTTGAGAACCCCATGAACAGTATGAAAAGGCAAAAAGATAGGACACTGAAAGATGAACTCCCCAGGTCAATAGGTGCCCAATATGCTACTAGAGATCAGTGGAGAACTAACTTCAGAAAGAATGAAGAGACAGAGCCAAGGCAAAAACAAACACCCAGTTGTGGATATGATTGATGATGGAAGTAAAGTCTGATGCTGTAAAGAGCAATATTGCATAGGAACCTGGAATCTTAGGTGCATGAATCAAGGAAAATTGGAAGTGGTCAAACAGGAGATGGCAAGAGTGAACATCCACATTTTAGGAATCAGCGAACTAAAATGAGCTGGAATGGGTAAATTTCACTCAGATGATCATGATAGCTACTACTGTGGGCAAGAATCCCTTAGAAGAAATGGAGTAGCCATCAGAGTCAACAAAACAGTTAAAAATGCAGTACATGGATGCAATCTCAAAAATGACAGAATGATCTCAGTTCATTTCCAAGTCTAACCATTCAGTATCAAGGTAATCCAAGTCTATGCCCCAACCAGCTGAAGAAGCTGACGTTGAATGGTTCTAAGAAGACCTACAAGACCTTCTAGAACTAACACCCCCAAAAGATGTCCTTTTCATTATAGAAGACTGGAATGCAAAAGTAGGAAGTCAAGAAACACCTGGAGGAACAGGCAAATTTGGCCTTGGAATGTGGAATGAAGCAGGGAAAAGACTAATAGAGTTTTGCCAAGAGAATGCACTGGTCATAGCAAACACCCTCTTCCAACAACACAAGAGAAGACTACACATGGACATCACCAAATGGTCCATACGAAATCATATTGATTATATTCTTTGCATCCAAAGATGGAGAAGCTCTACACAGTCAGCAAAACCAAGACCAGGAGCTGACTGTGGCTCAGATCATGAACTCCTTCTTGCCAAATTCAGACTTAAATAGAAAATGTAGAGAAAACCACTAGACCATTCAGGTATGACCTAAATCAAATCCCCTGTGACTATACAGTGGAAGTGCGAAACAGATTCAAGGGATTAGGTCTGATAGACGGAGTGCCTGAAGAACTAGGGATGGAGGTTTGTGACATTTGTACAGGAGGCAGGGATCAAAACCATCCTCAAGAAAAAGAAATAAAAAAAGGCAAAGTGGTTGTCTGAGGAGGCCTTATAAACCGCTTTGAAAAGAAGAGAAGTGAAAGACAAAAGAGAAAAGGAAAGATGTATCCATTTGAATGCAGAGTTCCAAAGAATAGCAAGGAGAGATAAGAAAGCCTTCCTTAGTAATCAATGCAAAGAAATAGAGGAAAACAACAGAATGGGAAAGACTATAGATCTCTTCAAGAAAACTAAAAATACCAAGGGAACTTTTCATGCAAAGATGGACTCAGTATAGGACAGAAATGGTATGGACCTAACAGAAGCAGAAGCTACTAGGAAGAGGTGGCAAGAATACACTGAAGAACTGTACAAAAAAAGAGCTTCATGACCCAGATAATCATGATGGTGTGGTCACTCACCTAGAGCCAGAAATTCTGGAATGCGAAGTCAAGTGGGCCTTAGGAAGCATTACGACAAGCAAAGCTAGTGGAGGTGATGGAATTCCAGTTGAGCTATTTCAAATCCTGAAAGATGATGCTGTGAAAGTGCTGCACTCAATATGCCAGCAAATTTGGAAAACTCAGCAGTGGCCACAGGACTGGAAAAGGTCAGTTTTCATTCCAATCCCAAAGGACGGCAATGCCAAAGAATGCTCAAACTACTGCACAATTGCACTCATGTCACATGCTAGCAAAGTAATTCTCAAAGTTTTGCACTCCAGGCTTCAATAGTACATGAATCATGAATTTCCAGATATTCCAGCTGGTTTTAGAAAAGGCAGAGGAACCAGAGATCAAATTGCCAACATCCGTTGGATCATCAAAAAATCAAGAGTTCCAGAAAAATATCTACTTCTGCTTTATTGACTATGCCAAAGCTTTTGACTGTGTAGATCAAAACAAACTGTGGAAAATTCCTAACGAGATGGGAATACAGACCACTTGACCTGCCTCCTGAGAAATCTGTATGCAGGTTAAGTAGCAACAGTTAGAACTGGGCATGGAACAACAGACCAGTTCCAAATCAAGAAAGGAGTATATCAAGGCTGTATATTGTCTCCCTGTTTATTTAACTAAATGCAAAATACATCATGGGAAATGCTGGAATTAAGATTGCCAGGAGAAATATCAATAACCTCAGAAATTTAGATGACACCACCCTTATGGCAGAAAGTGAAGAACTAAAGAGCCTCTTAATGAAAGTAAAAGAGGAGAGTGAAAAATTTGGCTTAAAACTCAACATTCAGAAAACTAAGATCATGGCATCTGGTCCAATCACTTCTTGGCAAATAGATAGGGAAACAGTGAGAGACTTTATTTTGGGGGGCTCCAAAATTACTGCAGGTGGTAACTGAAGCCATGAAATTAAAAGACGCTTGCTCCTTGAAAGAAAAGTTATGACCAACCTAGACAGCTTATTAAAAATCAGAGACATCACTTTGCCCACAAAGGTCCATCTAGTCAAAGCTTTGGTTTTTCTGGTAGTCATGTATGGATGTGAGAGCTGGACTATAAAGAAAGCTGAGTGCCGAAGAATTGATGCTTTTGAACTGTGGTGTTGGAGAAGACTCTTGAGACTCCCTTGGACTGCAATTAGATCAACCAGTCCATCCTAGAGGAAATAAGTCTTGAATATTCATTGGAAGGACTGATGCTGAAGCTGAAGAAACTCCAATACTTTGGCCACCTGACTCATTTGAAAAGACCCTGATGCTGGGAAAGATTGATGGCAGGAGAAGAAGGGGGTGAAAGAAATGAGATGGTTGCTTGGCATCTCTGACTCAGTAGACATGAGTTTGAATAAACACTGGGAGTTGGTGATGGACAGGGTAGCCTGGCGTGCTTCTGTCCATGGGGTCACAAATTATTGGACACAACTGAGCCACTGAACTGAACTGAACTATGAGAGTTGTATCATAAAGAAGCCTGAGCCCTGAAGAATTGATGCTTTCAAGCTATGGTCTTTTAAAAGACTCTTCAGAATCCCTTGGAGATCAAACCAGTCAATCCTAAAGGAAATCAATCCTGAGTATTCATTGGAAGGACTGATGCTGAAGCAGAAGTTCCAGTACTTTGGCTACCTAATGAAGAGCCAACTCATTGGAAAAGACCCTTATGCTGGGTAAGATTGAAGGGAGCAGAAAAAGGGGATGACAGAGAATGAGATGTTTGGATGGCATAATTGACTCAATGGACATGAGTTTGATCAAGCTCCAGGAGATAGTGAAGGACAGGGAATCCTGGTGTGCTGCAGTCCATAGGGTCACAAAGAGTCAGACATGACTAGGCAACTGAACAAAAGCTGCTTTACCTATTTTCCCCAACTCCATATCACCCTTTCCTCTGGTGACTACCAGTTCTCTTTATCTATGAGTCTGTTTCTGTTTTGTTTTGCTATTTAAATTATAAGGACAATCATAAGGTGTTTTTTTTTTTCTCTTTGAATAATTTCATTAGCATAAAACCATCTAGCCAACCTATCTTGTAACAAATGACAAATGGGTGTACTTCATTCTTTTTATGGCTGAATAATATTCTATTGTATCCAATATTCCTTTGATCAGTTTCTTTATCCCTTCATTTATTAAGAGGCACTTAAATTTCTTCCATATCTTGGCTACTATAAATAATGCTGCTTTGAACATGAAATGCATTTATCATTTTAAATTAGTGTTTTTGTTTTTTAGAAAAATACTCAGAAGTAGAATTGATATCCCATATTGTTAGTTCTGTTTTTAAATGTTTGAGGAAACTTCATGCTGTTTTTCATAGTGACTGTACTGATTACATTCCCATACATAGTGTGCAAAAGGTTATTTTTATCCACATTGTTTAGAACACTTGTCTTTTTTTCTTGTTGATTTTCTCATTTTGATAACAGCCATTCTGACAGATATGAATGAAGTGGTATCTTACTGTGATTTTGATTTGTATTTCCCTGGTGATTAGGGATGTTGAACATCCTTTCACGTGCCTGTTGGCCATCTCCCATTTTCCTTGATAAAATGTCTATTCAGGTCCCCACCTTTTATTTGGATTGTTTGCTTTTTTGATATTGAGTTATGTCACGTCTTTATTATTTTGGATATTAACCCCTTATCAGGTACATCATTTGGAAATATCTCTTCCCATTTAGTAAGTGTTCAGTTTGTTGGTAGTTTCCTTCTCTGTGAAAAAGATTTTTAGTTTGATGTTTCCATTTGTTTAATTTTGCTTTTGTTTCCCTTGCCTGAGGTCAGAGATCCAAAAATTTTACTAACACTGATGTCAAAGAGTGAACTGCCTGTGTTTTATTGTAGGAGTTTTATGGGTCAAGCCTTAGTTTTAAGTCTTTAATTCACTTTGAATTTGTTTTTGAATATGGTATAAGAAAATGTTTCAGTTTTAATTCTTTTGCATATATCTGTGAAGACTGATCAGTTTTCTAAACACCATTTATTGAAGAGATTATTTTTCCTGACTGTATATTCTTGCCTCCTTTGTGGTAAATTAATAGGCGATATAAATGTGGGTTTATATCTAAGCTCTCTCTTTGTGCCAATACCATACTATAGCTTGATAGTATATTTTTATATCAAAGTATATTTTTATATCAAGTAGCATGATGCCTGCATGTCCTACTTACTTAACATTGTTTTCACTATATTTTATCTTTTGTGGTTCCATACAAACTTTAGGATTATTTGTTCTACTTCTGTGAAAAATGCCACTGGAATTTTGAGAGGGATCACATTGAATCTATAGATTGCTTTAGGTAGTCCTAGTATTTTAACAATATGAATTCTTCCAATCCACAAACTTGCTACTTATTTCCATTTATCTGTGCTTTCTTCAACTTTTAAAATTAATGTATTTCATTGTACATATCTTTCATCTCCTTGGTTAAATTTATTCCTCAGTATTTAATTCTTTTAGATACTTGTAAATGGAATTATTTTATTTCTCTTTCTGATAGTTTATTTTTCATTTATGGAGCACTATAAGTTTTTGTACGTTGATTTATTTTTTATCCTGCAAAAAATATACTGTATTCATTTATTAGTTTTAACAG
>SJYQ01000582.1:655200-675881 GCA_006410935.1 Redunca redunca | reverse complement strand
CATCACCTCCACTAGCTTTGTTCATAGTGATGCTTTCTAAGGCCCACTTGACTTCACATTCCAGGATGTCTGGCTCTAGATGAGTGATCACACCATCATGATTATACGGGTCATGAAAATCTTTTCTGTACAGTTCTTCAGTGTATTCTTGCTATCTCTTCTTAATATCTTCTGCTTCTGTTAGGTCCAGACCATTTCTCCTTTATCGAGCCTATCTTTTCATGCAATGTTCCCTTGGTATCTCTAATTTTCTTGAAGAGATCTCTAGTCTTTCCCATTCCATTCTTTTCCTCTATTTCTTTGCCTTGATTGCTTCAGAAGGCTTTCTTATCTCTTCTTGCTATTCTTTGGAACTCTGCATTCAGAAGCTTATATCTTTCCTTTTCTCCTTGGCTTTTTGCCTCTCTTCTTTCACAGCTATTTGTAAGGCCTCCCCAGACAGCCATTTTGCTTTTTTGGATTCTTTTCCATGGGGATGGTCTTGATCCCTGTCTCCTGTACAATGTCACGAATCTCATTCCATAGTTCATCAGGCACTCTATCTATCAGATCTAGGCCCTTAAATCTATTTCTAACTTCCACTGTATAATCATAAGGGATTTGATTTAGGTCATACCTGAATGGTCTAGAGGTTTTCCCTACTTTCTTCAATTTCAGTCTGAATTTGGCAATAAGGAGTTCATGATCTGAGCCACAATCAGCTCCCGGTCTTGTTTTTGCTGACTGTATAGAGCCTCTCCATCTTTGGCTGCATAGAATATAATCAGTCTGATTTCGGTTTTGGCCATCTGGTGATGTCCATGTGTAGAGTCTTCTCTTGAGTTGTTGGAAGAGGGTGTTTGCTATGACCAGTGCGTTTTCTTGGCAAAACTCTATTAGTGTTTGCCCTGCTTCATTCTGCATTCCAAGGCCAAATTTGCCTGTTACTCCAGTGTTTCTTGACTTCCTCTTTTGCATTCCAGTCCCCTATAATGAAAAGGATATCTTTTGTGGGTGTTACTTCTAAAAGGTCTTGTAGGTCTTCATAAAACCATTCAACTTCAGTTTCCTCAGTGTTACTGGTTGGGGCACAGACTTGGATAACTGTGATATTGAATTGTTTGCCTTGGAGACAAACAGAGATCATTCTGTCATTTTTGAGATTGCATGCAAGTACTGCATTTCAAACTCTTCTGTTGACCATGATGGCTACTCCATTTCTTCTGAGGGATTCCTGCCTGTTTAGCATCTGCATATTTCTGTTCTTCTCATAATTGATTTTTAGTATTACACCATTGTGGTTAGGAAAGATACTTGATATAATTTCAGTCTTATGTTTATTGAGACTTGCTTTGTGGTCTACCATATGATCTATGCTGGAGAATGTTCCACTTTTATTTGAAAAGTATGTGTATTCTACTGTTTTGGCATAGAATCTTGTGTAATATGTTATTTAAGGCCAGTTTTTCTTATCAGTTTTCTGTCTGAGTATTCTGTCCGTTGATTTAAGTGGGGCATAAAAGTTTCTGACTGTATTTGTATTACTGTCAGTATTTACCTTGATATCTGTTAATATAAACTTTATATATATATAAACATTTCTATGTTAGGTGAATAGATATTTAGAAGTGTGTGTCCTCTTTTTGGATTGATGCCTTTATCATTGTGTAATTCCCTTCTTTCAGATTATCTGCTGGAAACTTCTTTCTCTCCCCTCAATAATGAATCATAACCTTCCTAGGTAGAATATTTTTGGTTATCATTTTCTTTTCTTTTCAGTATTTTGAACATATCTATATATAAATATATGTTTATATATATACACACATATGTAATACCAGTCTCCTCGGCCTATAACATTTCTGCTCAATAATCAGCTGATAGTTTTGAGAGTTCCCTTGTATGTAAATAGTTGTTTTTCTTTTACCACTTTTAAGAGTCTCTTTTTAACTTTTGACATTTTACTTATAATGTGTCTTCAGTTCAGTTCAGTTCAGTGGCTCAGTCATGTCTGACTATTTGCGACCCATGAATCACAGCACACCAGGCCTCCCTGTCCATCACCAACTCCCAGAGTTCACTCAGACTCACGTCCATTGAGTCCATGATGCCGTCCAGCCATCTCGTCCTCTGCCTTCCCCTTCTCCTCCTGCCCCCAATCCCTCCCAGCATCAGAGTCTTTTCCAATGAGTCAACTCTTCGCATGAGGTGGCCAAAGTACTGGAGTTTCAGCTTTAGCATCATTCCTTCCAAAGAAATCCCAGGGCTGATCTCCTTCAGAATGGACTGGTTGGATCTCCTTGCAGCCCAGTGGACTCTCAACAGTAATGTGTCTTAGCATGCACTTATCATATGAGAAAATTTGGAAAACTCAACAGTAGCCACAGGACTGGTAAAGGTCAGTTTTCATTCCAATCCCAAAGAAGGCCAATGGCAATGAATGTTCAAACTGCTATACAATTGTGCTAATTTCATATGCTATAAAAGTTATGCTCAAAATCCTTCAAGCTAGGCTTCAGGAGTATGTGAACCAAGAACTCCCAGATGTACAAGCTGGGTTTAAAAAAGGCAAAGGAATTGGGGATCAAATTTCCAACATTTGTTTGATCTCAGAAAAGGCAAGGGGATTCTAGAAAAACATCTACTTCTGCTTCACTGACTACATGAAAGCCTTTGATTGTGTCGATCACAACAAACTGTGGAAAATTCTTCAAGAGGTGGGAATATCAGACCACCTTACCTATTTCTTTAGAAACCTGCATGCAGGTCAAGAAGCAACAGTAGAACCAGACATGGGACAATGGACTGGTCCAAAACTGGGGAAAGAGTATGGCAAGGTTATATATGGTCACCCTTCTTATTTAACTTCTATGCAGAGTATGTTATGCAAAATGCCAGGCTGGGTCAATCACAAGCTAAAATCAAGATTTCCAGGAGAAATATCAACAACCTCAGATATTCAGATGACACCACCTTAATGATAGAAAGGGAAGAGGAATGAAAGAATCTCTTGATGAGGGTGAAAGAGGAGTGTGAAACAGCTGGCTTAAAGCTCAACATTCAAAAAACTAAGATCGTGGAATACAATCCCATCACTGTATGGCAAATAGGAGAAAAAGTGAAACAGTGACCGACTTTATTTTCTTGGGCTCCAATATCAGTGTGGATGGTGACTGCAGCCATAGAATTAGAAATCACTTGCTCCTTGAAAGGAAAGCTACGATAAACCTAGACAACATATTAAAAAGCAGAGACGTAGGTTCGTAAAGTCAAAGCTATGTACAGTCAAATCATGTACAGATCTGAGAGTTGGACTGTATAAGGCTGAGCACTGAAGAATTAATGCTTTTGAATTGTGGTGCTGGAGAAGACTCTTGTGAATCTTTTGGACAGCAAGGAGATCAAACCAGTCAATATTAAAGGAAACCAACCCTAAATATTCATTGGAAGGACTGATGCTGAAGCTTTGGCCTCCTGATGCGAAGGACAAACTCACTGGAAAAGCTCTTGATGCTAGGAACGATTGGAGCAAAAGGAGAAGCAGGCAGTAGTGGGTGAGATGTTTAGATTGCATCACCGACTCAATGGACATGAATCTGAGCAAACTCCAAGAGACAGTGAAGAACAGGGAAGCCTGAAGTGCTGCAGTTCATGGGGTCACAAAGAGTCAGACACAACTTAGCAACTGAACAAAAACAACAGCAGTGTGAATATCTTTGGATTCATCTTGTTTGGACCTCTCTGTGTTTCATGGACTTGGATATCTGCTTCCTTCACCAGATTATGGAAGATTTGGCCATTATTTCTTCAAGTAAGTTTTCTGTTCCTTTCTCTCTTTCTTTCTCTTCTTCTTCTGGGATCCCTATGATGTGAATGTTAGTATGCTTGCTCTTATTCCAGATGTCCTTTAAACTATCCTCATTTTAATTTTTTTTTCTTTTTCTGTGCCAGTTGAGTGATTTCCACTACCCTATCTTCCAGATCTCTGATCCATGCTTCTCCATCCTCTAATCTGCTGTTGATTCCCTATAGTATATTTTTTCATTTTAGTTACTGTATTGTTTGGTTCTTTTTTATGCTTTCTATCACTTTGCTGAAGTCCTCAGTGAGTTCATTCATTCTTCTCTTGAGTTCAGTTAACATTTTTATGATCATTTCTTTGAACTCTTTATCTGGCAGGGTTTCATTTAGTTCTTTTTATGAGGTTTTGTCTCGTTCTTTCATTTAGAATGTATCTGTTTATCTCCTCATTTTTTCTACCTTCTTATAATTGTTTCTGTGTATTAGGTATATCATCTATGTCTCCAGGTGTTAAAAGAGGGACCTTAAGTTGAATGTATCTTGTAGGGCCCATGGGCACAATCCCCCTTTGGGCACTATAGCCAGATGCTCCACAGATATCCCTTGAATAGCCTGTGTATACCCTCCTGTTTTGGTTGGGCCATGATTGCTGTGGATGTGACCCCAGACTGACTGGCTGACAGGTCTGGCCACAGATGGTGCGCATGTCTTGGTGTTCAGGACTGGCCCTATCAAGTGGGAGCTGATTTGGAGGGTCACTGGTGCCATCCAGTGCCATCTTCCAGGTGGGGTGGGGGCTCTCTTTGTGGAGCTGTAGCTGCTTTGGAGGTGTACTGGTGCCTGGCACAGACCCCACTGGTGGTGTCAGGTGGGAGCCCCTTTGGAGGAGCCAGCTGGGGTGAGCAAATTGGGTGGGTCTGTTTCTCAGAGGAACACCAGGTGTTAGCAAGGTTGACAGGGAATGGCCAAAAAGTCACTGGCCAATACCAGGACAATGAGGTGGAAGAAGTCTTATATTAGGGAAAAAAAAAAGGTGCCTGCTTTATTCCCAGAGAATGTTCCATCAGATCCCGGCCCTCTAGCACACAACCTGTATTTATTAATGATTCTGCCTCTCATATGACCCACATAGTTTTCAAGCTGCTACCTGTACACTGGGACTGTGAGGAAGGGACTTTATGCTTGAACCCTTCAGGAGTGGAGTTCCAGTTTCCCAAGCCCTCTGGTTCTTCTGGATGTAAGCCCCAGTTCAGTTCAGTTCAGTCGCTCAGTCATGTCCGACTCTTTGTGACCCCATGAATCGCAGCATGCCAGGCCTCCCTAACCCCAGTGGTTTTCAAAGCCAAATTCAGATTTTAGTGGGGGCTTCTGTGTCCAGTACAGGGGGACTTGGTGTGGGGCTCCTCAGCTGTTCATGGATATCTCTGTAATATCTCTCCTGTTTATTTGTCACTGCAGTTCAGTGTGGGTTCTGACTAGACCCCCTCTATGGTCCTCTTACCCAGATGAATGTGCCCTTTTCTTTATATTTTCCTTAGTTATGGAAAATCTGTTCTGACAGTCTCCAGGTCATTTTCAGAAATAGTTGTTCTACATGTAGTTATAGTTTTCGTGTGTCTATGGGAAGAGATGAGCTCAGGATCTTCCTACTCGGCCATCTTGAGCTGCACCTCATCTTCAATTTTCACATATATTTTCACTTATGTTTGCAAAAATAATCATAATGAACATCAAATTATTTGCTACATGTTCCTTACAATTAGTTAAATCATTGGGAACAAAGAGGTCGTTGACAAAAGCCCTAGTTAGAATTCAGAGCACTAGCTTTGTCCTTGTGATTTGCACAGAAAAGCCTTAAAGGTCAGCAAATATTTGCCTACATTCAAAAAAAGGACGATAATGTATACTTCTTGTGGCTCTTCATCATGTTGATAGGTTTCTATTTGTTTACTAAAAGGAGGATATGTTTCCCTGTGACATTGAATAGATGTCATATAGTTAACTTTCAAAGATTAATAACGTATATTTGAAACTTCATATATTTATAAAAAGCAGCATGTATTAGGCTGTTTGATTTTGAGAATTATATTTATTTACTTAAACTTATATAACAGTTGTGGTGAGAAGTTGAATTTGCTTATTTATCTTTTGGTAATTAACTCACTGAGATAATCATAACTTATTTAATCAATATATAAAAAGTATGTATCTTCTAGATTAAGAATGTTCTCATAGACAGCTGTTTTTCATAAAGTTTGTGCAAGTCAAAGCTTAGCATCTGACTTTTAAAGATTAATTTTAAAACAGCAAAATTCTCACTCTTACACAGTGTGGATTTTTTTTTTTTTTTTTTTTTTTNTTTTTTTTTTTTTTTTTTTTTTGGTAATCATCAGAATACTTGTGTTTCCAGAATAGCAAATAAATGTATTATTTTGTTGAGCAACTTAAAATTTCAACAATAAAACTTAAGACACATGTTCAAGACTAGCTATGGCTTAGTCTTGGCCTTAATAGTTCTTCCTATGTAGCTTGTCTCATTTCCCATTTATAATCAGCTTTAAAATGTTCTGGAGTTCTTGTCTCCCTATCATTCCAGCAAGTCTCCTTTTTCTCTTGCAATTTTTTTGTCTTTTCTGAAGCCCAGAATAGTTGTAAAGGAGAAAAATCATTATCATTATTTTGCTTTTCCCCATTTATTTTTGCTTTACTTTTATGTTTACTTTTTTCCTCATGTTTATATCTCATGCATGTGACCCTGGGTAAAAGAGTTTATTAATTATCAGAGTATGTGGAAAATGTGAATTTTTTTCATTGGCTTATTCTGACTTGTCAACAAAATTAGAAAACTTGCAACTTTTCCTAGCTAAACATTTATTATAGAGCAGCAGCTGGCCAGTAGGAGTTTTATCATTACTATAAATTGGAATTTATGGTATTATTAATTTTCAGTAGATACTGTATCATTATTAAGAAAGCAAGTAGCCTTTGGATCAAAGAGTATTAAAACAGGGAGAGAATTGTGATATTCAGCTTCCAAAATGACTCCAAATAACCTCATTTCCCATTTTTCATGCTCTGTGTCATCTCCTATTGAGTGTTTACTGGACCTAATGATTTGCTTATAATTAATATTAATAGAATATGATAAAAATTATGGGATGTCACTTTCAAGACTAGGTTACAAAGACTGACTTCTCTCTTATTCCCCTATCTCCCCATATCTTGCTTTCTTGTTTGTTCACTCTAATGAAAGGGAATTTTCATGTGTGGTCCTACAAAAAGGTGGAGTACAAAGAACTGAGGTGGTCCTACAACCAGGGACAGAGAGTAACTAAACCCCTTAACAACAGATAATTCATGCCTGGATAAAAGTCCATTTCTATTCAGGCAGCCGAGAAAATCTCAGCCGACAAAATCAGCAAGGAGGCCCTGCTGGAATGTGCTGACCCACTGTCTAGTGCAATCACAGAACCTGTGCCCAACAGCCAGCTGGTGGACACTGGCCACCAGCTGCTCGACTACTGCTCAGGCTATGTGGACTGCATCCCCCCAAACTCACAACAAATTTGCCTTCCGAGAGGCTGTGAGCAAACTGGAACTCAGCCTGCAGGAGCTACAGATGTCTTCCACAGCCGCTGGCGTGCTCGGGGCAAACCCTGCCCTTAACAAGTTACTGTCGTGTGTACAGGAAATCAGTGATGTAGTGCAGAGGTAGCCACTGGTAGCCAAGTGGGAAGATGCACACATTTCTGAGGGGAGAGGGAAAGGGACTTGTTTTACTTGTGTTCTCATTTCAGAAAATGGAAGACTGATACCTGAGTGTGTTTCAGTGAAGTACCTCAGATCTCTGAGTTCTCACGTTTACAGGTTCATCTCAAAAATAACAAAAAGCAAAATCCATAAGAGAGAGGGAAAATAGATGGGAGGCAGGGCAGTCATGGGCCAAATCAGAAGCTGCACCAAAGCATCAGGGACATGTGCCTGTCGAGCTACGAAGGACCGAGTCCAGCCTGTCCTTACCTTGAGTGATGTGAGCTAGCCAAACAGGGCTGTCCAGCGAGGCCACTGGGGCTATGTCCAGACAACGGGGTGGCTATGGCTCTCACTTTGCACCACATGGAAGGGAATTGACTAGGGGCTCCAGTAGATACTAGTGGTACTGATCTCAGTGAGTGGGGGGGACGTGCCAAGAGGTTTTGTTCAAGGCTGTTGGAAGCTGCTGTTAGCCTGGCTCCCACAAGGTCACAGCTGCAGTAAGAGCTGCAGATCAGATGGCTAGATGCAAAACTGGGAAACGTGGCCCTATCTGTACACGCCTGTCCTTTCGTCTATTGGTGTGTTAGTGGTGTCGGAGGTAAAAAACACTAGGATGTGTGTTCAGGGAGATTGAAACCTCCTCCTACATTGTATACTGCCTGGCAGAAGCCACTTCTCCCAGGCTAGTGTATGATTTCATAATGGATGAGGATGGTCTTTGTGCTTATTGGTGCCTATCTGTGATCCATAGGCATACGGGGTCTCTGGTGGTTTTTCTCTGCCCCTTGCTGGGTAGGCTGTCTTCCTCTATCCTGGCAGCATTCAGGGCATTAACCAGCATTGAACACTATTGAAAATAACAGTCCTGGACAGGGCTCTCAGGAGAATCCCTGCATACTGACATACTGGCCAAGGACTTGAGCAGCTATGTATGTTTCTTTATCAACTAAAGTGCCAGGGAAAGGGTGTCTTTTTGAAACCCAGCATTCAGCTGAGGATCCTATGACTGAGGGGAAAAGCTGGCTTGGTCCTAATGACTCTTTCTCTGTACCTTTCCTCTCCCTTATCACCTTAGACCCAATCCAGGTAGAGAGTGGGGAGAAGCATTCTCTCACTCTGTGTGGATTTCAGATGAATCACCCTGAGTTATTGTCACATGCTTTTCTTCTTTCACTGACTCCCCCTGCCAAATGTTGCACTTGTTTGTAAAGATCATATTGGAAATAAGTCTTTGATATTTATTTTTTCATTTCACCTCTATTTAAAAATGCATAATTGAAGGAGCAGGTCATTTTCAGGGGATGCCAATTAGATCTTGGAAACCTAATGGTTCCTTTTCCTTCCCTATTCAGTTATTGTTACAGAAGTTAATTAGGATGGGCTCAGAGGTTAAAGCATCTGCCTCCAATGCAGGAGACCCAGGTTCGATCCCTGGGTTGGGAGGATCCCTTGGAGAGGGAAATGGCAGTCCACTCCAGTGTTCTTGCCTGGAGAATCCCATGGACGGAGAAGCATGATAGGTAACAGTCCATGGGGTCGCAAAGAGTCGGACACGACTGAGCGACTTCACCTTCACCTTATAAATGAGGATATCAATTGTTTTTTCCACTTCTTTTGCTTCATTTCCTTAACCAAGGCATGCAGTTAAATTGTGGTAATGTAAGTTTCAAGTCTATTGTCAGTGTTCAGATGTATTAGAATATTTTAATAGGTATTTAGACATCTTTCTGGGGCTTCCCTTGTGGCTAAGTGGTAAAAAGTCCACCTACTATTTAGGTCTTTTTCCCGCTTTTTGATTGGGTTGTTTGTTTTTCTGGTATTGAGCTGTATTGTGCAGAGTGAAGTAAGTCAGAAAGAGAAAGATAAATATGGTGTACTAACCCTGGCGGCTCAGAGGTTAAAGCGCGTGCCTGCAATGCGGGAGACCTTTGTTTGATCCCTGGGTCGGGAAGATCCCCTGGAGAAGGAAATGGCAACCCACTCCAGTATTCTTGCCTGGAGAATCCCATGGATGGAGGAGGCTGGTGGGCTACAGTCCACGGGGTGGCAAAGAGTTGGACACAACTGAGCAACTTCACTTTCACTTTCAATGCATATTTATGGAACCTAGAGAGATGGCACTGGTTAATTCTTTTCCAGGGCAGCAATGAAGAAACAGACATAGATAACAGACTTATGGACACGGCGATGGGGAGGAGGGAGAGGATGAGATGTATGGAGAGAGTAACATGGAAACTTACAATACTATATGTAAAAAAGATAGCTGATGTTAATTCGCTGTATGACTCAGGGAACTCAAACATGGGCTCTGTAACAATTTAGAGTGGTGGGATGGGGAGGGAGGTGGAAGGGAGGTTCAAATGGGAGCAGACATATGTGTACCTATGTCTGATTCTTGTTGATGTCTGACAGAAAAAAAAAAATTCTATAAAGCAATTTTCTTTCAATTAATAAATAAAATTTTTTTAAAAAGGATCCACCTACTATGCAAGAGATGTGGGTACAGTCCCTGGGTCAGAAAGATCCTCTGGAGAAGGAAATGGCAACTCACTCCAGTATTCTTGCCTGGCAAACCTGATGAACAGAGGAGCCTGGTGGGCTGCAGTCCAAGGAATCACAAAGGGTTGGACATGATTTAGCGACTGAGCACAACACAGACATCTTTCCAGTCTCTTCTTTTAGCCTATTAAACAACAACAATAATAACAAAATGGCTTCAAAACAATTTTGAGTTTTTTAATCTATAAGTTTCATTGCATGGACTCTTTCTATTTCTTCGTATTCCACAGTATTCATCACACAGAAGTCCTTGTTCAGACACTGGAGAATGCTAACTGACTTACGACAAGGAACCTGCTGGGGATCTTAAATCTAGAGCTAGATTTTAAAGAATATGAAAAAGGGGTAGTGAATTGCAGGAAAGCACATTAATTCAAGGAAAAGCTGCTGAAAAGCTAATATTATATAGGTCAAAATAAGACTTAAAAAAAAAAAAAAAAAAAAACCCTGTGCCTTTCACAGCCTTGTGAAGCTTTGAAATGTGTTTCTTGTAGGAGTAATATACAGAGCATAAGATGGTAACAAACCAATATTTGAGATTCCTAAATGGATATTGGCAAGTTGGCAAAAGATGCTTGCTCCTAGGAAGGAAAGTTATGATCAACCTAGACAGCATATTAAAAAGCAGAGACATTACTTTGCCAACAAAGGTCCATCTAGTCAAAGCTGTGGTTTTTCCAGTAGTCATGTATGGCTGTGAGAGTTGGACTATAAAGAAAGCTTATCACTAAAGAATTGATGCTTTTGACCTTTGGTGTTGGAGAAGACTCTTGAGAGTCCCTTGGATAGCAAGGAGATCAACCAGTCTATCCTAAAGGAAGTCAGTCCTGAATATTCATTGGAAGGACTGATGTTGAAGCTGAAACTCCAATACTTTGGCCACCTGATGCGAAGAACTGACTCACTAGAAAAGACCCTGATGCTGAGAAAGATTGAAGGTGGGAGGAGAAGGGGATGACAGAGGATGAATGGTTGGATGGCATCACCGACTCGATGGACATGATTTTGAGTAAGCTCCAGGAGTTGGTGATGGACAGGGAGGCCTGGCATGTTGCAGTCCATGGGATAACAAATAGTTGGACAGGACTGAGCAACTGAACTGAAACTGAAGGTGAATATTGGACTGAATACTGCCTGCTGTCCAAGAAAATCAAGAAGGCAGAGAAAGGCTGACCAGCTGCTTTGATAAGGGAGCCAACACAGTGCTGCTCTGTGGTATCAAGTTGAGGAAGGCAAGGAGTATGTAATGATTAACCACGGAATAGATGTGTGCCCTGTGGGAGAGAGAACCATGTGAAATTATCTTGATTCTTTTTTTAGTGGAGCTACATACTACTTGTACTAAGTTGCTCAGTTGTGTCCAAGTCTTTGTGACCCCATGGACTAGAGCCCACCAGGCTCCTCTATCCATGAAATTCTCCAGGCAAGAATACTGGAGTGGGTTGCCATTTCCTCTCCAGGGGATTTTCTCAACCCAGGGACCCAACCCACGTCTCCTGCGTGGCTGGCAGATTCTCTACCACTGCTTCACTTGGGAAGTCCTTTAGCAGAGCTACTTGATGGATAAAAAGACCTCAGGATAAAGTACTTGGATTTTAGATGCCTGGACTAAGGAAATTTGAAAACAGACAAGTCTAGAAGGGACCTATACAAGATGTATAAAAATTTCCCACAAGAATACAAAACTGGGCTTCACTTCTGGCTCAGTGATAAAGAATCCACCTGCAATGCAGGAGACCCAGTTTCAAAACCTGGGTTCGAAAGATCCCCTTGAGAAGAAGATGGCAACTCATTTCAGTAATCTTGCCTGGAAAATCCCAGGGACAGAGGAGCCTGGACATCTACAGTCCATTAGGTTGCAAAGAGTCAAGTGTGACTTAGAGACTGAACATATCAACATATAATATACAACCCTTATATTCATCTTTCTTACCTCAGGCTTCCAGTCTGAAGCAGGCCCAAGCAAAGAAAGGAAAATATATAATGTTTTGTCAAGTTTTAAGCTTTAATTATTCCATAGGGCCTGGCGTTCTAATTTTTTTTTTAGTTTAAAATTGAGACTGTTTCTTACTTAATGTAATGATAGGACTGTATGTTATTTAAGAGTGGACAGAAAAGTTATGAGCTTGCCAGAGTTGAGATCTAATGGCAGAGTAAGATNAGATTACCTCCACTGAATAAAATTTAATGAGATGGCAAAAGAAAATCAAATTGCATTTGATGACTATCAATGTTTCATGTTATTCCACATACCAGTGTCACATGCTTCTCCACTGTTTTCCTGTATTACCCAATAGAAAAATTTATCATAATACTTATTACTGATTTACTTGTCTGCCTCACTTAGAGGATGAATGATAAGATAAAAACTCATTGTGAAGAAAGCTAGTAATAGGAAAATAGTCACGCTTCATAGAAAGTTTTCTATCAGGAATCAGACTTGCTTGAAAACAGGAAGAAAACTCTGATGTGCAGACATTTTCAGCTGAAAAGAGAAAACATTTCTAGTATTTGTCAGAGTGCAACAAAAAAGGAATTTTGAAACTATTGCAAAAATATCTTTGTGGTGTAAACATTTCCTAATACACAGACTTAGCCTTAAGCGTTCCTCTAGCAATTGTTCTACTCCCTGTTCAAGATGTTCAAATCAACAAGCATTCATTATTTGATCTTGTATTTATGTTGTAGGGATAGATATACCAGCCTGGTTTTCTTGGAAAGTTTTATGATCCATAACAAACTTTGAGTTTTAATACTACTGACAACAACAAATAAGAAAATGGAAAAATCAATGATGAAAAGTCTTCAACATTATAAGCAAGTTATTACAAATCATACTGAATACTTGGAACGTGAACTCCGTTAGAAACAAACAAAAGTCCTCCTTAGTGTTGTTACTTTACCTTGTTTTGAGATGACTACAACATGCATTTATTTACTGAGATACTTATGATCAAGTTCTACTAAAGAAAATGATCTCAAATGAAGAATTATCTACTACAAGTTTTGAAATCAGAAAGCTTAAGTAGCATGGACATGTGTCTATTAAAGCTGTTTCTTTGTGTTCAACATTCAAAATCACGGAGTATCATATTCCATGAGAATTAAGAAGTGTCTATTGGAGATTATTCAAGAAATGCATAGATAAATCAATCTTTTTAACTCTAAACTTAAGGTGTTCATGTCTCCATGATATATTTGCTAAGTGGAAAAAAAAATCATTGTAGAGATAGGAGAAATTGGAAAAGCATCGAATATTGATAGTATATATAATAGCTATGGGCCATTGCTATCTTACAATATGACATATGCATTCTAAAAATTACTGTGCTATACAAAATAGTACAATAAAGACTATATACCACATGGAAAAAATAGGGTCAAGGACACAACATTCAAAAACTTCTTTAGTGACATGTTACTAATGTTTGTGTCTCCCTAAAATTTATCCATGTTGAAATCCTAACCCACAAAGTGCTGGAATTAGGAGGTAGGGCATTTGGAAGGTGATTAGACTATGAAGGCAGATCCCTCATGTATGGGAATAGTGCCCTTATAAAAGAGGCCTGAAATCACCCATCTTCCCTTCCACCATGTTAGGACATAGTGAGAAGTAACAGTCTCAAACCAGGAAGAGGGCCTTCACTAGAAGCCGACCATACTGGCACCCTGATCTTAGAACTCCAGCCTCCAGAACTGTGATAAATTTCTGTTTTCTGTAAGTTACTCAATATGTGGTATTTTGTTATAGTAGTCTGAATAGACTAAGACACATACGGACTCACAGACACACATATACACAAGATGGGCCATGATAAAAACATGAACAGTTTTACACATGTCAAACTGTTAAGAAAATGCACAATACTACAATGAATATGGCACTTTGCCTTGAAAAAGACCTGAAGTTTTCTTCTGAAAGTAGTCACGGGAAGGGTTGCAGCATTTGAGTTATAGATATTAACAAGTGAGAGAAGGAGACTTTCGGAGATCAGACAAGAAGTCATAATGCAAAATGTAGATGGGTATTCCTCATCACACACACACACACACACACACACTCTCTCTCTCACACACACACACAAGGTGTGTTTGGGATGGGAGATATTATTCCTCTGTTACTGGTTTCAGCTGTGTGCATTTTTATGCATTCATCTATTCATTATAGATGGAATTATGTATGGGGGTGTGTGTGCTCAGTTGTGTCCAATTCTTTGCAACCCTATGTAGCCTGCCAGGCTCCTCTGTCCATAGAATTTTCCAGGCAGAATACTGGATGGAGTGGTTTGTCATTTCCTTCTCCAGGAACTGTGTATAAGTAAGTTCAAAATGTATTTTATGCTCAAATTGTTCCCAGGTGTTGAAATAAATTTGCATTTCCAAAACAAGCTTTATAGCAGAACGGACAGGCTGTGCTTTTAAGACATGTCGTTTCCTCTTTGTGCTTTAATGGGAAAACATAGCTAATAATGTCCTAGATGTTTTCACTTCCACATTTAATCTTATTCAGTTTTCTGGGCAGCCTTGAGACATATATGTTATTGTCTTCACTTTTATTAATATTAATAATAAACTGAGAGAGGAAATTTCTGAAGATATTACAATCTGTAAGTGGTAGGGTAAGAAATTATTTAAATTTGTTAGATTGAGAAGCCCATGTTCATTTGTCTAATTTTGCAACATGTCTCCATTATTTGAACAAACAGAAGTGTAGGGGGAAAAGTGGTAATCATTAAAATTTTTCCACTTGTATGGATCTACATTTTATGCAGTTGGTAACTATATTTTCATATACCATAGACAATAGCATACTGTTATAATTTTTATGTCTCTTTAGATTCATTCTTACCTATTTCCAAAGAGGCTGCTATTTACCAAAAAGAAATAAATTTTTTTTTTTTGCTGAAAATGTTTTTATTGATTGATTTAATTTATAAAACTCTTGAAATAAAATAATGATAGACAATATATGGGATTGTGAAAAAGGAAGAGTCTTGCACCACATATAAACATTTTGCTCAATTTTCAGACATTATAATACATTGTATGTTATACTGAAAAAGCACTATAAGAGGGCACTTTAAAACTCATTATTAATACAGCTCAAATGACTTGCAGAACTTCTATATTCGTTGCTTCTCATAATCTAGTCTTTGAAATATAGCACTAACTATACATCTGGTATCATGTCTATGTGCCTATGTGCATGATTTTATAAAATTTTAAAACACTACTTTTTATTTCATAAATGATTGTTAAGACCACTTTTTTGCAGAGTTATGGCACAACCTCAGAAAATATTTCACTCCTCCATATATCAAAGTGCTTGCTTAAATATATATCACTTCCATAACTACTCTTTTCCTATATCAAAGGGCAGAAGTTACAAGTGGACAAAGCTTGAGGTCATTTATAGTATATAATATTAAGATATGAGACTTCTGATTTCATAAAATATATAATATTCCATAATATAGATATGCCACATTTTGTGTTTCTGTCATCAATTGTTAGGCATGAGTAAAACTGCTGTGAACATTCCTGTACAAGTATTTGTGTGGAAATAAGTTTTCATTTTTCTTGAGACTCTGCCTAGAAGTGGAATTGCTATGTTTCACTTTTTCAAAACTGCCAAACTGTTTTCCAAAGTGTGACTGTTTAATTTTTCCACATTCTTATGAAAATAAGTAATGGTAATGGCCATTTGCTTTCTGGCAGCATTTTGTTTTTCACCTATTGACCCACTTCACTCATTTTTCCCACCAGGACACACCCATATTGGCACTCTGGTATTACCTTGTCATTTGCAGATAGTCACAGTTTTGTCTTTCCTTTTATTTTTCAATTTTCATCTTTATTTTATTTATTTATTTAAGTTTTTATTCTGATTACTATGGCCAGGAATTCCAATATATAATGAATAGAAGTAATTAGAGTAGGCACTTTTGTTTTATTCCTGATTTTAGAGGAAAAACTTTCAGTTTTCCACCATTGAGTGATTACCCTCAATGGTTAGCTGTGGGTTTGAAATAAATGCCCTTTATGATGTTGAGGTACATTCCCTCTGTACCCATTTTGCTGAAAGTCATCTTAAATGCATATTTTTCAGGTGCTGTCCTGCATCTATTGAGATGATCATGTGATTTATATTCTTTATTTTATTATTTTATTTATTATCACATTGACTGACTTGAGCTGTCCTTGCATTCGTGGTATAAATCCCACTTGATTGTTGTATATGATCCTTTTAATGTGTTTTGAATTTGGTTTGCTAATATTTTATTGAGAATTTTGCATCTGTGTTCATCAGGAATATTGGCCTATGATTTTCTTTTCTTGCGACATTCATTTTTGGTATCAAGGTAGTACAGGCCTTATAAAATTGAATTTGAAAGAATTCTCTCATATTTTTTGGAAATCTGATAAGAACTGATACTCTTTTTTCAAATGTTTGGTAGAATTCAGCAGTGAAGCAGCAGTCTTCTTCTAGACTTTTGTTTGTTGGATTTCTTTTTTTTTATTACTGATTCAATGTCATTACTAATAATCAGTCTAATCAGATTTTCTATTTCATCATGATTTAATTTCTTTTTCTACTTTCTCATTATTAGTGTAAAGGAATGCAAGGGATTTCTGTGTGTTGATTTTATATCCTGCAACTTGACTATATTCGTTGATTAGCTCTAGTAATTTTCTGGTGGAGTCTTTAGGGTTTTCTATGTAGAGGATCATGTCATCTGCAAACAGTGAGAGTTTTACTTCTTTTCCAATGTGGGTTCCTTTTATTTCTTTTTCTGCTCTGATTGCTGTGGCCAGAACTTCCAGAACTATGTTGAATAGTAGCGGTGAGAGTGGGCACCCTTGTCTTGTTCCTGACTTTAGGGGAAATGCTTTCAATTTTTCACCATTGAGGATAATGTTTGCTGTGGATTTGTCATATATAGCTTTTATTATGTTGAGGTATGTTCCTTCTATTCCTGCTTTCTGGAGAGTTTTTATCATAAATGGATGTTGAATTTTGTCAAAGGCCTTCTCTGCATCTATTGAGATAATCATATGGCTTTTATTTTTCAATTTGTTAATGTGGTGAATCACATTGATTGATTTGCGGATATTGAAGAATCCTTGCATCCCTGGGATAAAGCCCACTTGGTCATGGTGTATGATCTTTTTAATGTGCTGTTGGATTCTGATTGCTAGAATTTTGTTAAGGATTTTTGCATCTATGTTCATCAGTGATATTGGCCTGTAGTTTTCTTTTTTTGTAGCATCTTTGTCAGGTTTTGGTATTAGGGTGATGGTGGCCTCATAGAACGAGTTTGGAAGTTTACCTTCTTCTGCAATTTAGTCTTACTCTGTACTTCTTTAGGAATTTATTCATTTTTTTCTACTTTATTCAATTAATGGGCATAAAATTGTTCAGAATAGCTTTTATGATCTTTAATATTTCTGTGGTATCATTTGTACCATCTCCTCGTTCATTTCTGATTTTATTTGAATGCTCTCTTTTTGCCTTGGTGAGTTTACATGCTTGTCGCTTTGTTTACTTTTTCAAGGAACGCGTTCTTAGTTTTGCTGACCTTCTCTATTGTCTTTTTAGTATCTATTTTAAATTTAAGCTCTAATATTGGCTATTTTTTTTCCTTCTCCTGGAGTTGGGCTTCATTTGTCTTTTTCTAGTTCGTTGAGGTGTTCAGTGCAGTTCAGTTCAGTAGCTCAGTCATGTCCGACTCTGCGACCCCATGAATCGCAGCACGCCAGGCCTCCCTGTCCATCACCAACTCCTGGAGTTCACTCAGATCCACGTCCATCGAGTCAGTGATGCCATCCAGCCATCTCATCCTCTGTCATCCCCTTCTCCTCCTGCCCCCAATCCCTCCCAGCATCACAGTCTTTTCCAATGAGTCAACTCTTCCCATGAGGTGACCAAAGTACTGGAGTTTCAGCTTTAGCATCAGTCCTTCCAAAGAAATCCCAGGACTGATCTCCTTCAGAATGGACTGGTTGGATCTCCTTGCAGTCCAAGGGACTCTCAAGAGTCTTCTCCAACACCACAGTTCAAAAGCATCAATTCTTCAGCACTCAGCTTTCTTCACAGTCCAACTCTCACATCCATACATGACCACAGGAAAAACCATGGCCTTGACTAGACAGACCTTAGTCAGCAAAGTAATGTCTCTGCTTTTGAATATACTATCTAGGTTGGTCATAACTTTTCTTCCAAGGAGTAAGCATCTTTTATTTCATGGCTGGAATCACCATCTGCAGTGATTTTGGAGCCCCCCAAAATAAAGTCTGACTCTGTTTCCACTGTTTCTCCATCTATTTCCCATGAAGTGATGGGACCGGATGCCATGATCTCCATTTTCTGAATGTTGAGCTTTAGGCCAACTTTTTCACTCTCCTCTTTCACTTTCATCAAGAGGCTTTTTAGTTCCTGTTCACTTTCTGCCATAAGGGTGGTGTCATCTGCATATCTGAGGTTATTGATATTTCTCCCAGCAATCTTGATTCCAGCGTGTGTTTCTTCCAGTCCAGCGTTTCTCATGATGTACTCTGCATAGAAGTTAAATAAGCAGGGTGACAATATAGAGCCTTGACGTACTCCTTTTCCTATTTGGAACCAGTCTGTTGTTCCACGTCCAGTTCTAACTGTTGCTTCCTGACCGACATACAGATTTCTCAAGAGGCAGGTCAGGTGGTCTGGTATTCCCATCTCTTTCAGAATTTTCCACATCACTTTTTTCCTTCTCCTGGTGTTGGGCTTCACTTTACTAGCATGTGAGATGAGTGCAATTGTGCAGTAGTTTGAGCATTCTTTAGCATTGCCTTTCTTTGGGATTGGAATGAAAACTTACCTTTTCCAGTCCCGTGTCCATTGCTGAGTTTTCCAAATTTGCTGGCATATTGAGTGCAGCACTTTCACAGCATCATCTTTCAGGATTTGAAATAGCTCAACTGGAATTCCATCACCTCCACTAGCTTTGTTCATAGTGATGCTTTCCAAGGCCCACTTGACTTTACATTCCAGGATGTCTGGCTCTAGATGAGTGATCACACCATCATGATTATCTGGGTCGTGATGATCTTTTTTGTACAGTTCTTCTGTGTATTCTTGCCATCTCTTCTTAATATCTTCTGCTTCTGTTAGGTCCATACCATTTCTGTCCTTTATTGAGCCCGTCTTTGCATGAAATGTTCCCTTGGTATCTCTAATTTTCTTGAAGAGATCTATAGTCTTTCCCATTCTGTTGTTTTCCTCTATTTCTTTGCATTGATTGCTGAAGAAGGCTTTCTTATCTCTTCTTGCTGTTCTCTGGAACTCTGCATTCAGATGCGTAAATCTTTCCTTTTCTCCTTTGCTTTTCAACTCTCTTCTTTTCACAGCTGTTTGTAAGGCCTCCTTAGACAGCCATTTTGCTTTTTTGGATTCTTTTCCATGGGGATGGTCTTGATCCCTGTCTCCTGTATGTCATGAACCTCATTCCATAGTTCATCAGGCACTCTATCTATCAGTTCTTGGCCCTTAAATCGATTTCTCACTTCCACTTTATAATCATAAGGGATTTGATTTAGGTCATACCTGAATGGTCTAGCGGTTTTCCCTACTTTCTTCAATTTGAGTCTGAATTTGGTAATAAGGAGTTCACGATCTGAGCCACAGTCAGCTCCTGGTCTTGTTTTTGCTGACTGCATAGAGTTTCTCCATCTTTGCCTGCGAAGAATATAGTCAATCTGATTTCGGTGTTGACCATCTGGTGATGTCCATGTGTAGAGTCCTCTCTTGTGTTGTTGGAAGAGGGTGTTTGCTATGACCAGTGCATTTTCTTGGCAAAACTCTATTAGTCTTTGACTTGCTTCATTCCACATTCCAAGGCCAAATTTGCCTGTTACTCCAGGTGTTTCTTGACTTCCTACTTTTGCATTCCAGTCCCCTATAATGAAATGGACATCTTTTTGAGGTGTTAGTTCTAGAAGGTCTTGTAGGACTTCATAAAACTTCAGCTTCAGCTTCTTTAGCATTACTGGTTGGGGCATAGACTTGGATAACTGTGATATTGAATGGTTTGCCTTGGAGACGAACAGAGATCATTCTGTCGTTTTTGAGATTGCATCCAAGTACTGCATTTTGGACTCTTTTGTTGATGATGATGGCAACTCCATTTCTTCTGCGGGATTCCTGCCCGCAGTAGTAGATATAATGGTCATCTGAGTTAAGTTTACCCATTCCAGTCCATTTTAGTTCACTGATTCCTAGCATGTCAACGTTCACTCTTTCCATCTCTTTTTTGACCACTTCCAATTTGCCTTGATTCATGGACCTGACATTCCAGGTTCCTATGTAATATTGCTTTTTACAGCATCGGATCTTGCTTCTATCACCAGTCACATCCACAGCTGGGTATTGTTTTTGTTTTGGCTTCATCCCTTCATTCTTTCTGGAGTTATTTCTCCACTGATTGTTCCATGTGCACCTGAGAAGAATGGGTATTATGTTGCAATTAGATGGAATATTCTGCATATATATATATAGGCCTATATATATATATATATAGGCCTATATATATAGGCCTATATATATATAT
>SJYQ01000582.1:639793-652126 GCA_006410935.1 Redunca redunca | reverse complement strand
TATAAATCAAAAATAGAAGATGTGGCTTCAATACATTAAAAGTCAAAGAGCAGTTAATCTTTGTTATGTGACTGCCTGCAAGGGGTTCCTGGTAATGTTGCTTCTTAATCTTGGTACCATTCACATGGGTGCATTCAGTTTACAGAGTTTCCAGACTCTACAGTAATGATATGTGCACTCTCCTTTGTAGAATTTATTCATCAATGAAGAGTGCAAATATTATTAAGAAGTCTGCACCAAAGTAATTCTGAAAATTATATTATGCAGTTATCTCTTTAGTCATGTAGAGATACTAGAAGATTCCAAACACAAAAGGAAAAAAAGGAAACTTTTGGAACCACAATCCTCTAAGCATAATCAGAATAATACAACTTTTTTTTTGGTACAGGTTTTCTTATCAGTTCATAAATCTTTATGTATCTTTTAAGTGTTTGTACCATCTTTTCATTAGCTATAACATATCTTCACCACGCTGATCCATCAGAACTGCACGTGTGTACACTGTTAAGCATTTAAACAATGATCAAGAATTAGGAAGGTAAAGCTTAAGTAAATAAATAAGTCTTGTCTTATCAGGGCTCTGACATCAAAGCAGTTTTTTTAATGGAAACAGTTTGCAATAATAATTCCATTTTCTAATCTATGGGAAAAACTCTGTTTACTGTACCTGCTATGGATATGAATTTTCAATCTGACTTTCATATTAAGGCTACAGTGAACAAATTCTCTGTAAAGATGAACCTCAGTAATTCATTTCTTGAGCCACTCATAAAAACCCTATCAAACTTGACTGAACTCGAAATAACAGTCACTTGCCTGGTGATCTGTATTCAAAGTTATGTGATATATGAGTTCCTCTAAGCCTGTTGGCTCACTTAGGTCAGTCATCGTGGCTCTATATTTCGCTGCTAATAATGCTAAGAAATTGAATGAAAATAGACTTTCAGCTCCAATCTGAGTAAATAGATGTAGGGATTTTCTGAGTCTCTGTGGGCATTTAAATTCGAGTTACATCAAAAACTCATCAATATTTTCTATTCTAAAAGTTTTTAGTGTATGAATAAGGTTTGCCATTAGTCCCTTTGTTTTTTTCCAAGATAAATCCAGCAAAATAAATTCTTTGCATCTCCAATTTTCTTTTATGTATCTCTAAGTATTTATAATTAAGGACTCATTTTAAAACTATTGGGGGATTAAGCTACTGGAACTTAAAATGTTAATTTCAGCAATTAGAAAACTATACTAGCTTCTTAATATGTTATTTTCAGCTATAGACTATGTAAGGCAAATATAATAAACCCATATCCCCCAAAATTAGTAATTAATTTCAACTCCTGGTCAAATTTTGGTTTTATCCAAAGTATTTGAGAAGTCCAAAGCCTGTCATGTTGTCCCCATCTTGGTGTTTTTGCACTTTAGATGTTTCTATTTTGTTTACCCAGACAATAATTTTTAGCTCAAGTCCTTATAAACGTTCTCCTTCCTCAAATGCTGCCTTTTTAATGAAAAATAATATTATTCATCAATTAACTTGAAAAATATGAGGGTGACCATACCTCCTATTATCCAGGCATAAATATTATTACTTTTTCATCTTCCAGTCAAAATTGTCCCATACGGATGACAATTATATAGCACCATAATCACCTATGATTTCCTAGGGCTAATTATTATGTCTTGTTAATTTTCCCTCTAAAACATATGTGGAATCCAGCCGCACCATCTCCACTCCATCATTCTGGATCAGCTAACAGACCCCTGGTGCAGTTTTGTCTTCACTATTACCCCTTTTCCTCTTCAAATCTTTTGTCTACACAGTGGACACAGCAGTCTTCTTAAAGCAAAGCAGATGCCTATCTTTTGTTGTTTTCACTGTCTTACAATCAAACCTAAACTCTTTAGTTCTGTATCTGCCCTGGCCTTTGCTCTTAGAGTAAAATCTAAACTCCTTGCTCTATTTCTTTATGTGACCTGGCCTTTGCATACATCTCTGGCCTCACCCTAGGCACCTGTCTTTTGACTGTTTCTCAACCACACCTTGCTCTTCCTGTGTTGGGCCTTGAGACATATGGTTTGCTCCTCCTATAGAGATCGTTCCCCAGGTTTCCATATGGCTGCTGCTTCATCCTCAAGGTTTTTGTATCACCACCTGAGAGGTCTTTGCTGATCAAAAAATCTAAATAGATTCCTTTTTTATCATCTGTCATATTATCATATTCATTTCTTTCATAATTCTTATAGTAATTTTGGGGTAAAATGGCTTTTTGCTCATTTTCTTCCTATTAGTTCCATGAAAGTAATTTGTTCACTAGTGTACATTCAGTATGAACGTAGGGTCAGGCACATAGAGGTCTTTAAATCCACCAGCAAGTATATTTCAAACACCTAATTTTCCTTAAACACTCTTATGAGTGATAGAGTATGGTAAGAAATATAGTATCAGTCTTTACTCTAAATACATATTTTCCATTGTACCAAAACTGACATGCTATGAAGAGCATAAAGTAGAAAATGGTCTCAGAGATAGTCCAGAAACAAATGGCTCTGCTCAGAAAAGGCCTCCATGGAGAAAGTGCTATTAGATGTGAGACAGACCTACCTATGAGTAAGGGGTAGCTAGATGCAAAGAACTCCAAGGAAAAGGACGAACTTGTGCAAAGTCCCTAAAACCAGAAGTAACTGGCATATTAATAACAGACAGAAGGTGAGTATGACTGTAGTATGATGACCAGCAAATAATTCATTCAATCTTTCATATAATTCACTAGCTGTTTATAAAACATCTCTTATATGCCACTGATTGCTCTAACCATTTGGACTACATTAGTGAATACAATGGAGAAGGCAATGGCACCCCACTCCAGTATTCTTGCCTGGAAAATCCCAGGGATGGAGGGGCCTGTTGGGCTGCTGTCTATGGGGTCGCACAGAGTCAGACATGACTGAAGCGACTTAGCAGCAGCAGCAGCAGCAGCAGTGAATACAATCAGAGAAAATCTCTCACCCCATGAGTTTTACAGTTTTAAAGAAAGAAGAATAAATTATGACATATAATAAAAAATAACCAGGTACTTAAGAATAAATAATTTCCAGCCTGATACTCCAAAGTGGCTTAAGTTTTTAACTATAAAGACACACTAAACAGTGTTCACATGTCACCTGATGAATGGTAAAGAGTATAGGCCTAGAACATGGATTGACATGGTTCATTAGATTACTATCTCATTCTAAAGGAATGAGCAGTTTCTCATTGCAGTGTTATAAATATTTCCTGAATTGTCATATCTGATTTTATGTTCACTGGTATGCTGTGCTGAAGTAGCTTCTTTTCATCAGTCTAGCCTTCTTGTCATTAAACGAACTTGAACATAATCTACCATGCTGATTTCTCTTTGATTTTCTTTTTTTATATATAAATTTATTTATTTTAATTGGAGGTTAATTACAATATTGTATTGGTTTTGCCATACATCAACATGTATCCGCCACAAGTATACACGTGTTCCCCATCCTGAACCCCCCTCCCTCCTTCCTCCCCGTACCATCCCTCTGGGTCGTCCCAGTGCACCAGCCCCAAGCATCCAGTATCTTGCATTGAACTTGGGCTAGTGACTCATTTCATATATGATATTATACATGTTTCAATGCCATTCTCCCAAATTATCCCACCCTCTCCCTCTCCCTCAGAGTCCAAAAGATTGTTCTATACATCTGTGTCTCTCTTGCTGTCTCGCATACAGGGTTATCAAAACCAGAGACAATTCTAAGTTAATCCTTTGGCACAGGAGTAGAAAAATAGTGGTGTTATCCAAAGATCAGATATCATAGTGAAGAGGCCTGCAGAAGAAATATGCAGAGAGCAGTTAAGAGAAATTACCTTAGCTCTGTTCTATTTATGATACTATTAATCCTTTCACTCATGCCTTGTTGCTTTACCCAAAGACACTTGTATAGTTAAATAGCCCACTTGTTCTATGAGACAAATAAGACCTGTTTTGTTTATGTGTTTGTTGGAGGGGTGGAAATTCAGTTGCAAGGACTGAAACACTTTATAGCAGAGGTTATAGCCTGATGGGGCACCACATTTTTTTTTTAGCCTGCACAATGTAAACATAGGCAATGTTTGCTTTTGATGTTATTTCTTTATTGTAGCCTCCTATATGTTCTATTTCAGCTAAAAATTAATGATTATTTTACAGCAGAAAAAAAGGCATGTTTTCCTATATTCTTGTACAAAATGATATAAAATCAATTTTTGATTACAGTTTTATCTTGATTAAACTTAATGTAAAGTATCTTTTTACCTTACAATAATGGTCTAATTTAACTCTGTTGGCTCAGACAGTAAAGTGTCTGCCCGCAGTGAGGGAGATATGGGTTCGATCCCTGGGTCGGGAAGATCCTATGGAGAAGGAAATGGCAACTCACTCTAGTACTCTTGCCTGGAAAATTCCATGAACTGAGGAACCTGATAGGCTACAGTCCATGGGGTCGCAAAGAGTTGGACACGACTGAGTGACTTCACTTTCACTTTCAAAGCTATGCAAATAAGATTGTGAATAAAGTGATTTGCTGATCAACGACCTGAAATGTGTGGTCCTGAGAAAGCACAATGTAGTTGCACTGCAGGTTTCAAAAAGTATAATTTGGATTTAGGTTGTATTAGTAGAAATATAATCTTTAAAATAAAGGAGATAGGAAGTCTGCTGTACTGTTCACTGGTCAGGTTGCCATCATAGTAATGTGCTCTGTTTCAGAGAATACATTCTGGGATGTCTAGTTTTATGTCACCTTGACTGGGCCATGGAATGCCCAATATTTGATGAGGTAGTATTTTGGGAGTGTCTTTGAGTGTTTCTGAATGAGATTAACTTTTGAGCCTGTAGACTGAGCAAAGAAGATTGCCCTTCCCAATGTGGGTGGTTTTCATCTAAACCATTGAAGGCCTGAATAGAATAAAAAGGCAGAATAAAGGAGAATTTACCCTCTCTGCCTGGCTGTGGTTGAACTGAAAAATTGGTCTTCTGCCCTCAGACATGAACTGAAACTATATCATCAGCTCTCCTGGGTTTCTAGTCAGCTTGCTGACTCTAAGTTTTGGGACTTGTCAGAACAACATGAGTCAATTCCTTATAATATTGATATATCCAAAACTATGTAACTCTTTCAACATAACAGTTTATCCATAACTCTTCTAAAAGTTCAAGTTGATTACAAGATGGGGATTGGGTTCAGTTCCATACATTCATTTAATGACTCAGTTGACAGAGGCTGCAATGTTGCAGTGTGTGTGGGGTCCACAGGCAACTCGGGCATTGCTATCTTAGGTAGCCAGAGAGATAAAGCAAAAAAGTGCAAGCACAGATTCTCATGAATCTAGTAATAGAGATAGAGTCTGAATGTCTTGTGAAACCAAAACAGTGAGAGATTTCTCCATTTTGTAGTTGGAAAACGGTCCATAGATGATGCAGAAACTAAGCCTGATAATGAGGCAGAATTTTGTTTGATTGAAAACAGAAGGGGAAAAAAAAGAAAACAGAAGGGGAAGGGGAAAAGTACTCACAGAAAGAAAGATATAAGGTAGGGAATCTGAACTTAAAAATTTTGAAATGTGTTAATTATGGTGGAATCAAAATCATATTGTTTTCCCATACCGGACTTGCTCAGGACAATTTCATAATGTTTAAAACTACATTTGAAATTAAAAATGTGATTCTTACAGATACTGATTCTCATCCCAGTAATAGCCTCTCTGTTAGTTTCTTAAATTGTTACTAATACTTTTCTGTTCCATTAGAAAGCCAAATCCTGGAGCATAGGGACTTTCATGTTTTTATATTCTGTTAAATCTACTGCTAGCAGAGATGTTTTCAAGAAATAGTTGTCTACAGTGTTCTGATGTCTCCCAACACATACACAGAAAATTGTGTTCCATCTGGTGACTGCTACTTGAAATTATTAATAGAAGACAGATGTTTTTATCCCTTAGATGGTACCTCAAATCCTATTCTCACAGATAAAACATTTCTAGCATAAATTAAGAATAGTTTAAATTAGTCTCTTCCTTAAAGAAAGTTTTGATAAGAAGCTTATTTGGAGAATTATTGAATGAGGAGAAAAACATGGAAATTAGAGTTTAGAAGTCTCCATACTTCTATTTAAACTATAAGTTTTGATTTATAGACTTTGTGTTATGATATCACATTGACTCAGTTCTATGCCAGAGTATAGAACTTAGATCTCTCATTAGTGAGTAAGGAAGAAGAAATATCTAACTGTTCCCTGTGTATGTACAGCATGCCTCTGAATCACATATGTGGTGCTACATTACATTTATTAATGGCTGGCACTGGAAAATATTAAAATTTCCCATTAGGATTTAGAATAATAGAAGGGAGCACAGAGTTAGTAAATAAACAGTCATAGCAAACTAAAAAGAAAGTCTCCTTTGTTAGGAAATGTGCTACATGAGACAACATCTCCTTTCAGATAAATATGTGCTTAGATATAAGTACAGAAAAATTTTAAAAAGCATACTAGGGTTATTGAGCTGCTATTTGACTCATTTTTACAGAAATTGACTGTGAGTTGGTTCCAACCCTCTTTTGAATAATGTTTGCAGTTAATTCTCCCTTGGAGTATTTGGAGCTATTTTTTTCCCCTGAAGAAAAACTACAGGGTATTAGTGAATTTTCTGGTACTATTGGCCTCAAGTTGTTCTCTGTCGGCTGCTTCATAGACATGCTGTCCTTCATTTAAGCAGACGGTACAGATGACCCACTATCAGTAGGATATTGCATCAATTAATGGCACATAATTGAGAAATAACAGATTGGGGTTAGGGGTGCAGTCTGTGAGTAGAGAACAGAGTTTTCCCAATTAGAAGTATACTGGCCCATATGGAAATTAAATATGTGACCTTGACTTTAATACCACCAGGATCTAATTGAGTTAACCATCTCTGTCACACAATGTCATATAAATAAGCAATACTCTTGTCATTATCACCCCATGATACCTGCTAATGTTATAAATCTCTAAGTTTTACTATCCAAATAATACTGTTTCTAGGATGACATTTCTGATGTTGCCATTTTTTTCTCATGTATTATAGTGTACTTTGTATTGTCCTGAAATCATGTTAAACTTTTTAAAGATATCATTATTAAGTATAATTATAAATGAAAATTTATAAAAAGGCTGCTTAAGAGGCATTATAGAGAGTATTTCTGAATTTTAACTTGTAAGAGGTAATTCATAATGGTCACTTGTTTTAATAAAATAATAGCAATCACATGTTAGATTTAAGGAGACATAATGCCCCTGTTTTCTTCATTGAAGATGAAGAATCAGCTGAGAAATGAGACACAGGGGTCACCATTACTCTTCCCACATAGGAATGTAGGACAGAATGTTTTGGGGGTTGCAGGGGAGTATAAGCAGATCAATTCAAAAGAAAGAATGCCTAGAAAAGGCAGAGGCAAAGTTGAGTTTCTTCACTCACTCTTACCAAGTAGGGTGAGGGATAAGAAGAAAATTCAGATTTTCTGACTGAATTCCCTTCACAAGAAAACCTAGAGAATAGAGGATCTCCCTCTAAACATTGTGCTTACCTTCACATATCAGACATGCAGCGTGTTAGATAATATGCTGAGAAGTTTACATAGGTGGCCTCATTTCATCTTCTAGGTATGTAATAAGTCAGGTATTATTATCTCCAAGAGTGGAAGAGGGATTGATGGTCCAAAAGAAGTTATTTAATCCTCTCAAATACAGCTCAGATACAGTGTGGCAGCATGTTAGAAAAAATAAGATCAGCCTGTTTATTGCTCTAAACATTTATTCTACAAACATTAAGGTACTGTATTCAAATGTATATATGTATGTATATGTCTCTTTGTCTATATCTATTGCATTTAAATACAATACTGGCATCAGTTTAGCTTTTTCAGTCAATTAACTATGCTCAGTACTTGTGATATCGGTATCCATTGACTAGTAATTTGGGCAATCTAGAGTTTCTTAGACACTTGAGAAGTTAACATGAAAAAAAAATCTGTCTTTAAGTAATTCTGCACTGGTTTTTCAACTAAAGTTGTGTACAAGTCTCATGTGGTCACTGATCTTAAGCTTTCTCATGATAAAATTTAAATTGAACAAAACATGCAACTTAATCTTTTCTTTCTGAAAATGAAGTGCATTTCACATCTCCCTGAAGTCTCCCAGTTATTTCCTTAATATTAGTAGCTTTCTTCATTTGTGGGTTGATGAAACTCCTGCTCTTTTGTTAAAGTCTCAAATACTAAGCTACTTAGCAAATATTTTTAATTTCTTCTACACGACTGTTTAATAATTTATCTTTCGCTTGCCTTCTATTTTTTAACTGTATACTAAGGAGAAGAGAGGAGAAGGCAATGGCACCCCACTCCAGTACTCTTGCCTGGAAAATCCTATGGATGGAGGAGCCTGGAAGGCTGCAGTCCATGGGGTCGCTGAGAGTCGGACACGACTAAGCGACTTCACTTTCACTTTTCACTCTCATGCATTGGAGAAGGAAATGGCAACCCACTCCAGTGTTCTTGCCTGGAGAATCCAGGGACGGGGGAGCCTGGTAGGCTACCATCTACGGGGTCACACAGAGTCGGACACAACTGAAGCGACTTAGCAGCAGCAGCAGCAAGGAGAAGAGATTATTACATCCCAGTTGCTTCTCTATTGTTGTTGTTTACTGTCTAGTTCATGTCCGACCCTTTTCAACCCCATGGCAGACTCCTCTGTCATCTACTGTCTCTTGGAGTTTACTCATATCCATGTCCATTGAGTTGGTGATGCTGTCAAACCATCTCATCCTTTACTGTTCCCTTCTCCTTTTGCTTTCAGTCTTTCCCAGCATTAGAGTCTTTAATAAGTCTGCTCTTCCCATCAGGTGACCAAAGTATTGGACTGTCAGCTTCAGCAACAGTCCTTCCAAGGAATATTTTGCATTTATTTCCTTTAGTATCTCCTTGCTGTCCAAGTGAATCTCAAGAGTCCTCTCCAGAACCACAATTCAAAAGCATCAGTTCTTCAGCACTGAGCCTTCTTTATGGTGCAAACCTCACATTCACACATGACTACTGGAAGAAACAGCATTGACTATACACACTTTTGTCAGTAAAGTAATGTCTCTGCTTTTTAATATGCTGTCTAGGTTTGTCATAGCTCTCAAGAAGCAAGTGTCTTTTAATTTCATAGCTGCAGTCAGCATCTGTGATTTTGGAGCCCAAGAAAATAAAATCTGTTATTACTTCCACATTTTTCCCTTCTATTTGCCATGAAGTTATGGGGCCAGATACCATGATCTTAGTTTTTTGAATTTTGAATTACAGCTTTTTGCTCTCCTCTTTCCCATTCATCAAAAAGTCTCTTTTGTTTCTCTTCTCTTTGTGCCATTAGAGTGGTATCATCTTCATAGTTGAGGTTGTTGATATTTCTCCCAGCAATCTTAATTCCAGCTTCACATTCATCCAGCCCAGGATTTTGCCAATGTATTCTGCTTAGAAGTTAAATAACCAGGATGACAGTAATTAGCNTGTTGATATTTCTCCCAGCAATCTTAATTCCAGCTTCACATTCATCCAGCCCAGGATTTTGCCAATGTATTCTGCTTAGAAGTTAAATAACCAGGGTGACAGTAATTAGCCTTCTCATATTCCTTTCCAAATTTTGAACCAGTCAGTTGTTCCACAGTTGTTAGAACAGTCAAGCTGTTCTAACTGTTGCTTCTTGACTCATCTGTAGATTTCTCAGGAGGCAGGTAAGGTGGTCTGGTATTCCCATCATCTTAAGAACTTTCCACAACTTGTGATCCACACAGTCAAAGATTTTAGCCTAGTCAATGAGGCAGAAGTAGATGTTTTTCTGAATTCCCTTGCTTTCTCTGTGATCCAACAGATGTTAGCAATTTGATCTCTGCTTCCTCTGACTCTTCAAAACCCAGGTAATACATCTGGAAGTTCTTAGTTCATATACTGCTGAAACCTAGCTTGAAAGATTTTGAGTATTTTCTAGCATGTAAAATGAGCGCAGTTGTATGGTAGTTGAAACATTCTTTGGCATTGCATTCTTTGGAATTGGAATGAAAACTGACCATTTCCAGTCCTGTGGCCACTGCTGCATTTTCCAAATTTGCTGGCATACTGAATGCAGCACTTTAATAGCATCACTTTTAGGATTTGCAATAGCTCAAGTTGGAATTCCATCACATCCACTAGCTTTGTTTGTAGTTTATGCTTCTTAAGACCCACTTGACTTCACACTCCAGAATGTATAGGTGTAGGTGAGTGACGACACTGTTATGATTATCAAGGTCATTAAGACCTTTTTTGTATAGTTCTTCTGTGTATTCTTGTCACCTCTTCAAATCTCTTCTGCTTCTGTTAGGTCCTTACCATTTCTGTCTTTTATTTTGTTCATGCTTGCATGAAATGTTCCCTTGCAATCTCTGTTTTTCTTGAAGAGATCTCTAGTCTTTCTCCTTTTGTTGTTTTCCTCTGTTTCTTTGTATTGCTCATTTAAGACAGATTTCTTATCTTTACTTGCTGTTCTCTGGAACTCTGCATTCAGTTGGGTGTATCTTTCCCTTTCTCCCTTGCCTTTTGCTTCTCTTTTCTCCTCAACTATTTGTAAAGCCTACTCAAGCAACCACTTTGACTTCTTGCATTTCTTTTTCCTTGGGATAGTTTTGATCACTGCATCCTGTACAATGTTGCAAAACTTCACCTAAAGTTCTTCAGGCACTGTGTCCACCAGATCCCATCCCTAGAGTCTGTCTGTCATCTCTACTGTGTAATGATAAGGGATTTTATTTAGGTCATACCTGAATGGCCCAGTAGTTTTCCCTGTGTTCTTCAATTTAAGCCTGAGTTCTGCAATAAGGAGCTGATAATCTGAGCCACAGTCAACTCCTAGTCTTGTTTTTGCTGACTCTGAAGAGCTTCTCGATCTTTGGCTGCCAAGAACATAATCAATCTGATTTCAGTATTTGCCATCTGGTGATGTACATGTGTAGAGTCATGTCTTGGATTGTTGGAAAAGGGAGCTTGTTATGACCAACATGTTCTTTTGAAAAAAAATCTCATCTTTGCTCTGCTTCATTTTGTACTCCAAGGCCAAACTTGCCTGTTATTCTGAGTATCTCTGGACTTCCTAGTTGGGCATTCTAATCCCTTATGATGAAAAGGACATCTTTTTTGGTGTTAATTCTAGAAGGTCTTGTAGGTCTTCATAGAAGCAGTCAGCTTCAGCTTCTTTGACATCAGTTGTTAGGGCATAGACTTGGATTATTGTGTTGTTAAATGGTTTGTCTTAGAAACAAACTGAGATCATTCTGTCATTTTTGAGATTACACCCAAGTACTGAATTTCAGGCTCATTCATTGACTATGATGTCTACTTCATTTCTTCTAAGGGATTCTTGCTCACAGTAGTAGATATAATGGTCATTTGGATTAAATTTGCCTGTTCTCATCCATTTTGTTCACTGATTCCTGAGATGTTGATATTCACTCTTGCCAGTTCCTGTTTGACCACATCCAATTTACCCTGATTTGTGGACCTAACATTTCCAGTTCATATGCAATATTTTTCTTTATAGCATCAGACTTTATTTTCACCATCAGACACATCCACAACTGAGCTTCATTTTTGCTTTGACCCAGTCACTTAATTCTTTTTGGCGCTATTAATAATTGCCTTCTACTCTTCCCCAGGAGAATATTGGACACCTTCTGACTTTGGGAGCTCATATTGCAGCATCATATCTTTTTTTCCTTTTCATACTGTGTTTGGGTTTCTCCAAGAAAGAATGCTGGAGTCTGTTCCGACTTCCTTCTCCAGTGGACCACATTTTGTCAGAACTCTTTCCTATGACATGTCTGCCTAGAGTGGCCCTGCATGACATGGCTCCATAGCTTCGTTGAGTTACACAAGCCTCTTCGCCATGACAAGGCTGTGATCCATGAATGGGTATTTTTCTATACCCTGTATATTTGTCCTAGTATATTTCTTGACATAAAGTAGATATAAAACATATTTATAACCATCATTCACTGAAACATGATTGCACTATTTTAGGAAGTATAATATTTACAAATGAAAATACCACACACACAAGTCATCTAATTTTGGTATCGTAATTTTGACCAAACTTGAAAAAATTACTCATTTGTTAATTTATAGTTGCTTTCTTTTTTTTCTTCTGTCACAGACACAATATATGTGTTGTCGAGAAAATTCTGATTTTTTAATAATTGAGGATACTGGTCTCTGTTTCTTTCTTTTTTTTTTTTTAATT
>SJYQ01000582.1:626666-639766 GCA_006410935.1 Redunca redunca | reverse complement strand
TCTCCCATCTCATCCCACCCTCTCCCTCTCTCTCTCCCCCAGAGTCCAAAAGTTCACTCTATAGATCTGAGTCTCTTTTGTTTTCTCGCATACAGGGTCATCATCCCCATCTTTCTAAATTCCATATATATGCGTTAGTATGTTTCATCATCAACTAAATAATATTTGAACAAGCTTCTTCTACTTTAGAAAGTATGTACTGAATTTTTAACCTATGAAAAATGAACTGTTAAGTCATATATATGTCTTTACATCTCAAAGTTTGAATTAACATTCAACAAGCTGCCTCATCTTTTACTTTTTCTTCAGTGCCTTATTTTATAACTTTATGGCCACTCATTATGTTTCTCTTTGGATTTTAATCCTCTTGCGGCCTACTCATTTCTAAATTTGGCATTGCCTAAATATCATAATTTATTTCTTCTTAACTCTTTATCCCTATAAATAATATTTCAATCCATTTTATTATGCTATATTCAAATGCATCTTATTAATCTTCCTCACCATAATTCTGTGGTGATGTAATATAATAATCTGATGAGGAAAAATGTAGCAGAACATAGACAGGACAAGCTTAAACATTGTTATTGACTTGTAGGAGGACTTAACAAAATGATTCCTTTGCTTTATCTCCCTTGTTTGTCAACCCTCTTCATTTGTATCTTAGGGAGATGATTTTCAAATTTGATATGAATCCAGGTCAGTCTAGATACTTGACAATTTTTCATGTTGCATGATTGCAGCCTGAGAGACTCCTTGAAGAAGGCTGGAATGAGTCCCACCAATATATATGTATTTTCATCTCTGGTAATACTGTTCTTATAAAAACAATGACCAACATTTGAAAAGTGAAGCTTAAGAGAAAATTATGGATTATAGTTCATAACTTAGGAAAATTCTTGCTGCTCATTGTTAATTGATTTTACCCCAAAACAAGATGTTATATATTTTCTCTTATTCCCCAGAACACTGTGGCGATTCTAAACCGAGATCTTTCCTTGTTTAAAAATTATTGTGAAATGAATTTCACTCTATTTTGCATATATAACCACAGGTAGTTCTGTTTAATCACAATCTCAAGAGGGCTAAAATATTTATCTTAGCCCTCAGTGGGTTATTGAGGTGGCACTGTGTTTTTAGGACTCTCCAGAAAGTAAACATGTCTTTCACTAGGTAGCAAGTTGACCTATGTGTTTGCCAGTTTCAAATCTACCTGCATGAATGTGTGCCTTTGTGTGTATATCTGTGTATGTGATAATGTTAGTCACTCAGTCATGTCCAGCTCTTTGCGACCCCATGACTGTAGCCTCCCCAGGCTCCTCTGTCTTTGGCATTCTCCAGGCAAGAACACTGGAATGGGTAAACATTCCCTTCTCCAGGGGATCTCCCCAATCCAGGGATCAAAGCCAGGTTTCCTGCATTGTAGGCAGATTTTTTACCATCTGAGCCACCAGGGAAGCCCATTAATACACACACACACACACACACACACACACACACACATATATATATATATACTTTTACTCTATGGAAGGTACATGTGCATAGAACTGCTTCACTCTTGCATAGTAGTTCAGAGAAAGTAGTTTTGCTCTCTCATATCAGATTCCCTGTATTTCTTCTTTGTTCCACTGCTTATAGAATTTATAATGTGATGAAGTTATTTTGTATCTCTCTATTCCATTTTCTTCATATTGATAATGAAGAAAATAATAGTGTTTTTATAAACATTTCATGAAATAATATGTAAAGGAAGCCTTCAAACACTGTTAGATGATACTATAGGCAGAGAGAACATAAAGATTAAAGCACATGATTTCTGTCTTTTGTGACTTAAATCTAAATCTGCTCATATAAACTGAAAACAAAGAAATTAGAGGCATATCTTAAGGAAAATTATGTCACTGGTAGAAAATGATAATATTTAAACTTTTTTTGTATGCTAGCTGCTAAAGGTCTTCCTCCCAAATACTTTTGCCTTAAAACAAGCATTTTGGCAAAGCAATGGGAACTCATAAAGAACTCACATTCAGAAGTTTGAAGGCTATCAGCATCCCTTGCTGGAATGTAAAATGTTCATGTGAAAATGTTGGTGTTACTTGCATGCTAGCTATTCTGGCTTTTAATATATTTTAACATGTTCTGTAAAATGTGGCAGTTAATATAGAAATGAGTTAATGTCAGTGTATAAAGGATCATGTTCTTGGCAAACTCTTCAAAAGCAGAACTTGATAAAGGATGAGAGTGCTGTACGAATATGCATTTTGCTATGTGGACTGGCTCGCTAAGCCATGTGAGGAGAAATGGGGAAAAAAACAAGAATATGACATTATGTCCAAGCTTAGTGAAGTAACAAAGAAGAAAAGCTTATCAATGTCAAAAACTAAAATCAAAAAAGAATGAAATTAGAGTGGCTTTGAAAGGAGAGAATTGGCATTTCCCAGATTATTTTTCTAACAATTTGCTACAAGTTTGTCATGTCTTATAAAAATCATAGCCTTCCCTGATCAGTATTGAATGAGCTTCTTTTCTAATAGGGTTAGAAAATCTATATGCAGATGCCACCATTTTATAACTAAAGAAACACAAAGAGAAAGCATGGCAGCTTTTCAGCACTTTCAAATTCCTACAAAAATCAGTCCTGAATATTAATTAGAAGCACTGATGCTGAAGCTGAAGTTCCAATACTTTGGCCACCTAATGCGAAGAGCCAACCCATTAGATAAGACCCTGATGCTGGGAAAAATTGAAGGCAGGAGGAGAGGGGGATGATGGAGGATGAGATAGTCAGCTGGCATCACTGACTCAACGGACGTGAGTTTGAGCAGGCTCCGTGAAATGGTGAAGGACAGGGAAGCCTGGAGTGCTGCAGCCCATAGGCTCACAAACAGTCGAATGTGACTGAGTGACTGAACAACAGCGACAACCTCAAATTTCATGAATTTGAGTGTGGACTTCCTCTCCTCAGAAGAGTATGACATAGTTTCACAGTATTTCTTGTTGGCCTATGGTCTTTTCCACTTGTTTCTTATCTAGAACTCTAAGGCCCTGTGTAAGGATTGAATTTTGGTTAATGGTAGGAAGTACTTTACTTGCTGGCTTTTTACCTATAATTCTGAAAATATTTGAATATGTGCTTGTCATGATTTTGTTCAGAAATAGCTAAAATAATTTTGCTGCTGACACATTTGAAGTGAATAAGTCCAATTCACTGTCTTTTATATTATGTCCAAGTGGCAAAGAACTCTTAGGAACCTAGAATCGGAACACTAAGAAGGACGATTCATTTCAGTCTTATCCCTTGGTGATGAAAGTGAATTCCTTTGAGTAAGGAATCTGAGAATCTTTTCATATGATGTTGTTGTTCACTTGGTTAGTTGTGTCTGACTCTTTGCAACCCCATGGTCTTTAGCATGCCAGCCTTCCCTGTCCTTCACCATCTCCTGGAGCTTGGTCAAACTCATGTCCATTGAGTTGGTATTGCCATCCAACCATCTCATCCTCCATCATCCCCTTCTCCTCCTGCCTTCAATCTTTCCCAGTGTCAAGGTCTTTTCCAATGAGTCAGTTCTTCGCATCAGGTGGCCAAAGTATTGGAGCTTCAGATTCAGTATCAGTCCTTCTGGTGAGTGTTCAGGGTTGATTTCCTATAGGATTGATGTTTCAGTCTCCTTGCTGTCCAGAGGAATCTCAAGAGCCTTCTCCAGCACCACAGTTCAAAGGCATCAAACTGATACTACAAAAGGCATCATGATACCTTGAATAAAAACCAAGTCTTCTCCAGCACCACAGTTCAAAGACATCATATGATACTTTGAAATAAAAACCAAGTCTGATACTTTTTAAGTAATGATTTCATGATGGTAATATGTCACACATACTTTTTGAATTCATCAGTTGATGATTTTGAATTGTGGTATGGAGAAGACTCTTGAAAGTCCCCTGGACAGCAGAGATCAAACCAATCAACCCTAAAGAAAGTCACCCCTGAATACTCATTGGAGGGATTAATGCTGAATCTCCAACACTGTAGCCATCAGATGCAAAGAGCCAACTCATTGGAAAAGATCCTGATGCTGGGAAAGATTAAAAGCAAAAGGAGAAGAGTGCTACAGAGGATGAGATGGTTGGATAGCATCACCAACTCAATGGACATGAATTTGAACAAACTCCAGGAAACAGTGAAGGACAGGGAACCCTGCATGCTATTGTCCATATGGTCTCAATGAGTCGGACACAAGTTAATGATGAACAACAACAAAAGTTGTTTTGTTGTTCAAAAGACTGAACAGCAACAACTTTTCTGAATCTCTTTGTAGAATCACAGTGCAAAAATTTTGAGTTAAGAACTTTAAGTTTCAATTCCATCTTTTCAACAACTTATTATATAAATATGGTAATTCACTTTTTTATGGCTCCATTTCTCATCTTAGAAGAAGAAATGATACCTATCACTTGCCTTCATTCCTATTGACATTATAAAGAATTAAATTTAGTGATTACAAAGCACTTCCCAAACTTAAAGTAACAGATGTTCTTTAAGGTAAAAAAGTCTTTTTTCAAAATAAAGTTTATATTGCCTGTTTGTATTTGGTAGACATGTTCATTTAATTATGAAGTATTTTAAAGAAAATGAAATATTTTGTAAGCAGAAAAAATAAACATCATCACCAATGAAATAGTTAAAAGCTTCCTGCTTGAGTTTTCATTTTTATCCTGTTGTGTACAGACTGTACTCAGTAGTCCATACTTTCATTTAGTGATGTTCATAACATTGACACATAAATGAAAGGAGTTAAAACCCATATCCTGTGTGTATTTGACAAGCTCTAACAGAATTGTTTGCAAAATTTTATTGCAATTCCTGCTTTCATTTATCTTTGTTAGCACAAGCTTCAGAAATCAGTGGTATGGAATTCTTGTATAATTTAACTCTAAGAGAATTAAGTGTGCAGGTGTTCAGAGAATAGCCTATTTTTCTAAGTAAATAAAATCTTTTGGAAGAAAATACATTATTTTTATTACCTTATGAAAGAATATTTAATTGGTTTGATTCATTTCTAAAAGAACAAGCAAAAAATGTATTGCAAGGAAGGGGTTGAGAAACCCAGAAACAAAAATGCAATTAGTTGCCAGTAATTTCAAGAACTTAAATTCGTAAACAAGCTAAAATTACTTGAATAGGTATACCAAGAAGTTTTAGAGTTGCAATTCTTAAGTTTGCTATATTAAACAAGGGTATGTGCACACTTAAGCTATATATACCATAATGAATCCATAATGCAAACATTCACAATTTAGAGTGGCAGGAAGCTTGGAAAAAACAGTCCTTGTGAATACTTCCTGTGTTTCTCTTTACTCCCCACCCACTGGGATGGGCCTCATGTAAACTTTCCTAGACAAATAAGTTTCAAGTGCATTTTGAAAGGTCTATACAGAAAGAAATTTAGTACTTTCCATTTTAATGGCTTGCAGTCCTGATGGAAGTTCTTTCTTTTAGCCAGCCTAAATCACTTTATACAACATTTCAAGCTCACTTATTTTTGTTCTGCCCTCTGTGGCATCAGAGTACGATCAGCACCTTCTATGTAATAATCCTTCATGTAATTGAAAACCAACTTGTTTCCCCAGCCTATTTTCCAACTTAAATAATATTAGTTCCCTTAACCTTTCCTCTGAGATTCTATTTTCCAAGCTATTAATCATGTTTATTGCTTGTCCTTAAACCTTCTTCAAGTTTTCCAAGGTCTTCTTAACTTAGTGAGTGCAGGCCTGTACAGAGCCCTGTGATTATGCTAGGAGAATTACTTTTCACTGTTGTACGCATTGTTCTTCTGCTTCTGTGTCCTGGGAGTTCAAATTGCTAATTCAGCTTTGAAATGTGACTCTTTGACTGTTGTAGTTATTGTTGCCTTACTCCCACCAAATCCAGCCTCGCACATGTAATGATCCAAGAGTGATTCTAAGTACACTACAGCCTCTGTGTTTGTTTAATCTTGAATCTTCCTAGGGGCAAAAATATTTTAATTTTGTTTTTTGTTCACATAGGGTCACCCTGCCCACCTCAGCTAACTTAGTATCTGTATTTTATTCAATTTATAATATGTATTTGAGAGTTAAAACTACACATGTAATTTTATATCAAAAAAGGCATGTGCCACATTAAAAATATTTCTTAATTTGGAAACTTTCTGTTTCATGTGTCATTCAGATTTTATGTGTGATTCGTTCTGAAATCAAATAAAAGTTAAAACACAGGCATGCTATTTCTTACATAGCTGTCCTTGCCCAAACACTGGTGGTGAAAGTCTCTCAGTTGTGTCCAACTCTTTGTGACCCCATGGAGTCCATGGAATTCTCCAGGTCTGAATACTGGAGTCGGTACCCTTTCCCTTCTCCAGGGGATCTTCCCAACCCAGAGATCAAACCCAGGTCTCCCACACTGTAGGCAGATTCTTTACCAACTGAGCTATCAGGGAAGCCCAAACATTATTTACTTCCAATTTCATCATTGCCACTTTCCACAAAATTATTTTTTACAAATGTCTTAGTTGTATTTCAGATTTTCTCCATTCCTGCACTGGAGCATATTTAACTCCTCTTCATACTTAGAGTACTTAGCACACTGATTCCAGTCTTTCTTTCTTTCTTCTTTTAAATTTTTCTACACAAAAGTAATAGGAGACATAGTTTTTTCTTTTTTCATTTCCATCTCATATGGTTTCTTTTATGGATTCTGTGGGTATATTTTTTTTTACCATGCCTGACTTTCCACTTTTCAGTTAATTTCATATGCTGTAATAAAATGTACATGCATTGAACCAATAATTATTTTTAAAGTTAAATAGACCATCCATGCATTTTTACAAACATATCTCCATAATAAAATGTATCATTTAAAAGTGATTTGTATATTGTTAAAATTTTCTAACTAGTTTTCTACCTAAAACTACCTAATTCTGGTACAGGTTTAAAACCCATTTGCTTGGAGGAAAGTAAATTTATCACTTTGTAAAAACAGAGGTGTTAAAATGATGAAGTATGATGCCTTTCTTATCATGAACAAAAATCTATTTGAGATTCTGATTCCTTAAGCTAAGTTCCTGTTTTCCTGAAGAAAAATAGATTAAAGGCTTTACTATTTATTGTTATTTATTATTATTATTAAGTTTTTACTTATGATGAGCAGTACAAACATTTTGGAATTTATATAAACTTAAGACTCCTGTGAATCTCTTTCCAATTTTACTGAATCTACAATTCTTGCTTTGTGCTTAGATAATTGACCCCATCTTAAGTGCCTATTGTTTATGGCGCCTCATCTTAACTTTATTCCCAAGACTCCATAAGGTTTTGAATCCTTAACCCTAAACATCAGTATTAAAGGATGAAACTGAATTCTAGGTGCCATGATTCACATGTTTATTCGTCACAATAATTATTGATATTAAACCCTTAAGTACCATGTTTAAATAGATTACCTTGTATACACTCACAAAAGTCACAATTAGTTACTGCTATCATTATCTCTTTTAATGAGACATGAAGTGGTCCCATTTCTTGATTGTCTGTAAAGGTGACAAGTGGTAAAGCAGGAATTTCATCTCAGGTTCTGAAACACCAGAACCCATGTGCTTCTAACTAAATCACCCAGAAGGGCACAGTTGATGTTTAAGATGTCATTTGCTCTCGGGAGGCCTACCTAACTGATCCACAATCAGCCAGTCAGTACAGTGCTTGCTAATTCTCTTTGGGGAGAAAATAAATCAAAGTCTTCATCACTGTTTTTCTGCTACAATTATTTGTCAGTTGTTGAAATAATTTATTGTATCATTAGTTTAAAAATATGGCCACATTTAGGGTTTACATTTATTTTTAATCAGTCCCATGATAATGATGCATTAGAAAGGTTAGACCTTCATTTAAAAATAAGACATTTTGTTTCTAAACTAGTATCCTTTTGCAAAGTAATATTATAAAATGTGCAGTTTTTAAAATAAATGTCCATGATATGTTATGATTTTAGATATTTATCAGAAACTTTAAAATGAAATCTCTTATGCTGAATATTTTTAATAAACCATTTTATAATTAAGAACTCCTGAGAATATTCTAATACTATATTAGAGTTACCAAACTTTCAACCTTTATTTGTTTAAAGTTTGTATTCCTCTACTTTCCATTCCAGATCTAAGACCAGACTAAAGCAATCTTGGCACTGGAATTTATGTTTTCACTGTTCACGTCCAGATAATGTATATGGGGGAACGCATGACCTTTTCATCAGTATTTCAGTTTAGACTTAGCATATGGATTGACATGCATTGGCAAACCTATTGGGAAGCAAACAGGGGTAAATGGTGTAATCACAGCAGCAGCTGGGTTTGGGGTGTGCCAACAGTTAACTTATACCATCCTAGGCAACTGGGGCAGATGATAGTGATCTAAATGAGGTTGGTGGAAAGACTTTTATTACTTTACAATAGTTCTGGGAACTAGACCTATGTTCCTGCCATTCTAGTCTTGGTTCCCAATTTGTTTTCTGTGGTTTTCCAGCAGGTTTTTAAAAGTTTTTTATCACCCCCAACAGCTTTACTACCTATTACCTCTCTCTCTAGACCAGATGAAGAAGTAAGGCACACAACTGTAGTACTTCATTTTACAGTATACATTAGAAGCATAACTATAATTTAAACATCCTGCCAGTAGTTCTTTTATTAACAAAGTGACCCCAGCCATAACTGCAAACTCTACTCCATTTTGTAATACAAAGGATGCATTATCTTTTCCTCAAACACTAAATCAACAAAATTGATGGAGTGCCTACTATATATAAGACATTTTTATAATAACTATTTAGAAGTAGTTTTCCTGTCTTTAAGGAGCTTAAAGACATTGGGGAAGCAGGCTATAAACCATGAAAAACTAACAATAGAGTCTAGCAATTGACTAGTGCCAAATTAATGGTATAGAGATCAAGGGCTGGGAGATTTTCAAGGTGAGGGAAACTATATAGAAAATTCACATAAATGAACACCATGGACTTTGTAAGGCACAAAGATAGTTAGAATTTAGGCAAAATAAAAGAGATATAAACATAGTATAGAACTGGCATTTATTTTGAGGACAGTGGGAGCTAACGTGGAGAAAATGATGAAATAGTTATGATGACAGGGTAGCAAAAATTATAATAGCAATAATAATAATGGGAGGAGGAAGTGGTAACTCCACTCCAGTATTTCTGCCTGGAAAACCCCATGGAGAGAGGAGCCTGGCAGGCTACAGTTCATAGGGTTGCAAAGAGTTGGAAGTCACTGAACACATGTGTACACACCATGAAATAAGTACTATATGATGTCTTTGTGCTAAACACCATCTACCTTAATACTTAGAACAAAACTATAAAGCAGCTAGTATGATTTTCTAGATCTTACATATAAGGAGATGGAGGCTTAGAAAAAGTAAATACTTGTTTAAGAACATTGTTTCCTTAGTGGTGAAGCCAGGGCTTAAATGCAGATCTCTTTGATGGTAAAGCCTTTTAATTCAGTAGGGGTTCCCAGCACCATCAGAGCCCCAGCTTAAGGCACTGGGCTTGAGGAAATACCTGGGGCAAAGAATATTCTTTAAGAGGGTTAGTTTGTTATATTTATCACATAGATAGTTATAGCTTAGATACATATTAGAGTGGGAAGAGACAAAATGCCATTCAATCATTTCATTTGTGGTAGCTCGAACTCTTATCTCCTCATCTTCCTCTCTTCCCTGGAGACCTCCCCAAATATGGCAGGCAATTAGGGTCATGCAGGCAGGCATTCACTCTGCCTGAGATGCGCTCAGTCTCTCTTCCTGGTTGTACATGTGGTTTTCTCTCCATCTCTTAGCATACTTTACATCACAGTCTCTCTTGATTCTTCCTGTTTTTCCACAGCACTTTTAACTTTTTAATATGTTCTATACTTTAGTTACTGTGTTTATTCCTCATGTCCCTCAACTCTTTATAAAATATAAACTCACAAGGGCAATGGATATTTTCTGTTTTATTCGATCATGTACCCAAGAACCTAGAAGTTAAAAAACATATAGTTGCTCAAAAATATTTTTGAGTTAATGACTATATTNTTCAAAGGTCAACATGACTTTTGTTTTTCATAGTTTCAATGTATCTTACAATTTTATGTCTTTGATTTTTGAATGCAAAATACAATTAGAGGTATGATGATCAGTAAGATTCTTGCATTTAAGATGAAAGCAATGTTTAATAATATTATTCAAAGGTTTATAATCCCAAATGTTATTTCAAAGTAAAAGCTTTCAGTGAGATGAGGCAGGGAAGATAAATGTAGAAATGATACTATTGCTAAAAACTCTAAATGTCCAGATCAGTAAACTATTCAAATGAAAGTCTTCAATGCTTCCATAGCAATATTAATTTACTTTGAATATAGCATTCATCATCTTGAGCAGCATTTGTCATACAAATCTGTCTTTTATATTATTTCTATCTAAATCACTTTCTATATTGAAGGGAGTGATAAATCTGATATATCTTAACGCTATATATGTGACTGACATATATATGTGTGTTTATAATTTAATCTAAAAGCCTAAATAGTAATAAAACATTAAATGTGATTTTATGGAAAAAAAAAAACTAAAAGACTACAAACATCACTGCTGTGATTAAAGTGTTCAGGGTACTTCCACAGAATTAAGTGCTGAGAAGATATTTAACATTTTGTGGTGAGGTAAGGCCTTTCTGAGCAGGTGAAACTCTAGCTGAGTTAAAGGATGAGAAGAAATCAGTCAAATAATCAATCTATGAGAAGATACTTCTGAACCAATGGATGTTTAAGTTAAGAGGCTTGAGGGGGAAAATGCAGTCCACAAAATGTGACTAGAGCTCACTGAACAAGAGAGAGAGCAGTGTGAACCGAGGCTGGAGAGATGAACGGACGTATGATCACAGAGATTCATAATCTCTGGTTACAAATTTGAATTTTATTCCCTGTGAAATTAGAAGTGCTTTGATGATTTAATCTAAGGGGTTCCATTATCTAATCTAGATTTTCAAAATCTTAATCCAGCTGCTGCCTGTTACCAGACTAGGGAGAGGAGCAGCTGGGGTTGGATATACAAGATTAGACACTGAACATTATAGTTAACAATACTGTATTATATGCTCAAAAGTTACGAAGAGAGATCTTAAATGGTATCACCACAAGAAAAATTATGGTGATTGTGTGAGGTGATGGACATGTTAACAAAACTTATTTTGATGATAGTTTTACAATATCAATGTGTATCAAATCATTCTGTCTCGTATACCTGAACTGTACACAGAGGATGTATCCATTAAACTGGACCAAAAAAAATTGGAAGCACAGAAACTGTGGGACTTGAATGAGTCAATAAGACATTCCAAGCAAGAGTTTTAAACTTTACTGTATATTTAAATGATTTGGGAATCAATCAGTATATTTTTATGTTTATTAATTTAACATTTTAGGAAAACCACTAGACCATTCAGGTATGACCTAAATCAAATCCCTTACAATTATACAGTGGAAGTGACAAATAGATTCAGGGGATCGGATCTAATAGACAGAGTGCCTGAAGAACTATGGATAGAGGTTTGTTACACTGTACAGGAGGCAAGGATCAAGACCATCCCCAAGAAAAAGAACTGCAAAAAGGCAAAATGGTTGTCTGAGGAGGCCTTAAAAAAGGCTATGAATAGAAGAGAAACTAAAGGCAAAGGAGAAAAGGAATGATATACGCATTTGAATGCAGAGTTCCAAAGAATAGCAAGGGAGATAAGAAAGCCTTTCTCAGTGATCAATGAAAAGAAATAGAGGAAAATAATCGAGTGGGGAAGACTAGAGATTTTTTCAAGAAAATTAGAGATACCAAAGAACTTTTCATGCAAAGATGAGGTCAATAAGGGACAAAAATGGTATGGACCTAACAGAAGCAGAAGATATGAAGAAGCGGTGGCAAGAATACACAGAAGAACTATACGATAAAGATCTTCATGACCCAGTTAACCACAATGCTGTAATCACTCACTTAGAGCCAAACATCCTGGAATCCAAAGTCAAGTGGGCCTTAGGAAGCATCACTATGAACAAAGCTACTGGAGGTGATGGAATTCCAGTTGAGCTATTTCAAATCCTAAATATGATGTTGTGAAAGTGCTACACTCATATGCCAGCAAATTTGGAAAACTCAGCAGTGCCCACAGGACTGGAAGAGACCAGTTTTCATTCTAATCCCACAGAAAAGCAATGCCAAAGAATGTTCAAACTACCACACATTTGCACTCATCTCACACACTAGGAAAGTAATGCTGAAAATTGTTCAAGCCAGGCGTCAATAGTACGTGAACCATGAACTTCCAGATGTTCACGCTGGATTTGGAAAAGGCAGAGGAACCAGAGATCAAATTGCCAACATCTGCTGAGTCATCAGAAAAACAAGAGCGTTCCAGAAAAACATCTACTTTTGCTTTATTGACCATTCCAAAGACTTTGATGTGTGGATCACAACAAACTGTGGAAAGTTCTTAAAGAGATGGGAATACCAGACCACCTGACCTGCTTCCTGAGAAATCTGTATACAGGTCAAGAAGCAACAGTTAGAACTGGACATGAAACAACAGACTGCTTCCAAATCAGGAAAAGAGTATGTCAAGGCTGTATACTGTCACCCTGCTTATTTAACTTATATACAGAGTACATCATGTGAAATGCCAGGCTGGATGAAGCACAAACTGGAACCAAGATTGCTGGGAGAAATATCAATAACTTCAGATACACAGATGACACCACCCTTATGGCAGAAAGTGAAGAACTAAAGAACCTCTTGATGAAAGTGAAAGAGGAGAGTGAAAAAGTTGATTAAAAACTCAACATTCAAAAAATTAAAGTCATGGCATATGGTCCCATCACTTCATGGCAAATAGATGGGGAAACAATGGAAACTCACTTTATTTTGGGGGTCTCCAAAATCACTGCAGATGGTGACTGCAGCCATGAAATTAAAAGATGCTTGCTCCTTGGAAGAAAAGTTATGGCCAACTTAGACAGCATATTAAAAAG
>SJYQ01000582.1:600105-625367 GCA_006410935.1 Redunca redunca | reverse complement strand
CATTTTATTTATAACTAGAAAATATGAAATTCTTGTTCAAGAATATCACAAGACTGACTGTCACTGAGAAAATTTTGTTATTTGTAATTTTTCACAACACTTTTTTCTTTGAAAACTCTAAGTTTTGTGACAGCCATGAAATTAAGCACTGACTCACAAACCCTATACCTAAGTCATAAAAATTAGGCAGTTAGTCAAAATGAAATGTTAGTGCTTTCTAATTCCTTTTTTGTTATGTTTCCATGGGAATAAAAGTTTCACACTATCTGAATGCTTAAAAATAAACTGGAATCAATAACCTGATGCTTAAAACATTACTGGATATCAATTATATGCTAATTATAAAAAAAAAAAGTTCATTTCCTTTTATTTTAGTGTCCCTGAGAAGAAAATCTATTTAGCTAGTGGCCAAAATTGATTGGTAGGTGGAAGATTATAAATCCTTTCCTGAGGTCCTAATTGGAACCTTGGTAGTAAATCTCACTTATTCAAAGATTGTTAACAAATGGAAATTCTCCTTTTCAAAATGTGCATTTGTAGTTGTTAATGCAGTTTTGCTGCTGTAATTACTCACAATATGTTCGACCAAAATATTTGTAATAGTAGCTCCATGTACTTAGCTCATGTGTACTGGGAGAAATTTTCACTGGCTAAGGTTTCAGGAAGATGCTTTAATTTGTTTGCTTAATTGTATCAGTTATGGTTATATTCAAACAGAAACCCCAAATAGCTATGATTAAAAGAAGACAGTGAAGTGTATTTCTTTATCAAATAAAAGGCAGCTGTAAGTAATCCAGGGCTGATGTAGTTTTCTGGTGTAGTTATTTAAGGAACTTTTATCTGTGCTTTGCTGGCATGTATTTAATTTCCAGGGTCATTTCATGGTCCACAGTAGTAGTTCCAGCACTGGCATCACATGAATTTCATGAATAGGTATAAAATTTATGTTTCCTTCCTACTGTTATGAGCATAGTCACCTTTCCATGTATGGCAGGAGGAAATGCAATTTTTACGCTAAATGGAATGTATCCTACCAAAAAGCATGGGGCTGTATTTCTAAAGAATTTGATCAGCTGATATTGGAGAGCAAATATTCTCTTGCAGAGGTCATTGTTAGGCATAGAGTTTGTCATCACCTTTTTTCTATACATGGGAAACTTACCAAATTAAGAAAAAAAATCTATAGTGATGTTCACCCTGTCTTTACCCTTTTGCTTCTACTCTTATTTTCAACAAAGGTGAATCATTTAAAGCATTCATAAAGCATCTCATTTCTCTGTACATAAACTTCCAGTGGCTCCAATATCATTTAAAATAAAATTCATTCTTCACTATGGATAAAGTGTTGGCCCTTAATATTTCTCTGACCTCTTATTTCTGAACCCCCTGCTCATTATTATTATTGTTATTTTCATTTTAATATCAGGACATTCTTTTTTCCAAATCAGCAAAATATGCTTCCAGATTTGATCTTTTCCATACTATGAGAAACACTTTCCTTGATCATCCATCATTGTCTCTCATTCATGCTGTTTCATTTTTCTATATAGAAATATCACCTCCTAAAACTAAATTCATTTTGTCTCCTCCTACTCCATGAGAGCAGGGACTTGTTTTGTTTTATCATTATGTCGGGGAAGTGTGTAATTTCCTCTGTTCTGTCTCACCACAGCAAAGATTTGAAAGGTGGAACAGTGTTACATCTCTGTTACAGCTTAGTTTTATTTGGCAAGCAAAGGATAGTATACTCTCAAGGTGTGAGGGCAGGCCGACCCCAAATGAGAGGCTCAAGCATGGCTCCTCTTTCTATGCGTTTTTGTCTCCTCCTCCTGAGCCTGCCCTATGTAAACTGGGCTACCCAGGAAGGCTGGTCTTCAGATTTTCTTTTGCTCCATTTTCCTAGGCTTTTCCCTTTCTTTGTCTTTTAATCACTGCCATTTTGGACTCCTTTTTCTATTCTAACTACCTCACAGTTTCTGTCTACTCCAATTTCCTGTATCTTTAAATAATTGCTTTTTTTGTACCTATTCTCCTAATTAGATATGAATGGCCAATATTTGTTTTTTAAAAATATAGCTGTTTTTCATAACTGAGATGTATTTTCCTAAACCATGGCGTTTTACTTCCCTCTAAAGAGAAGGATATGATCTTTATAATAATTTTACTTCCTCTCCTCCCATTGACTATGAGAATGACTATGGGAAAACTCCCAATGAGTTTTCCCCTCATTTTTCCATTATACTTTCAGAATACATGTACATAACTTCCTCTCTCTCAACCTTCATTTCCAAGCTTTTTTTTTTCTTTTCTTTTCAGATCATTAGTTTCTAATATAAATTCTCTGTGACTCTTCTGATTTGGGAAACTTTCTCTAGTATTGGTATTACATAATCCTAAACAGGTTATCTTTAGCCATGAAAACCTAAATATCAAGGATCACTTACTACTCTTTCCTTTGCTGTTTATTTTTCTGCATATTAAGTTCTCTGTATCAGTTTATTATTTGGGGAAAAGCTTTCTTTAAATATTAATACTTCAGTAAGAAGTTTTCTCACCTTTAAATAGCTTAAATCTCTTTTTTTCTTTCTCCTGTGACAGGTATGATATTGTTGAAGTCCTTTTCTTGGTCATTATTTTGTTTCTTAATTATTTTCTACCTTCTGTCTTTGCAAATAAGTTCAATGGTAGGTTTTTAGTTTTTTATGGCTCCTTGAATTAGGCCTGTGTTTTGAATATCAGTAAGGGTGGAATCTCACATTTGATGAAACACAAAAACAAATGACTTTCTCCCGACTTTTTTTCAATGTCAAGGGCATCAGCATACTCATTCTTATTGAAGTTCTGTTTAGAGTTTAGTATTGATACGTTTGACAGCTAAGCTCTTTCTTAGCTAAAGTTTATTGCCTGGGCTCTGCCCCTGCTTTTTACCGATTTCCCTCGCCCGCTACTAAGACTGCTGAGGAAGCCCTTTGAAAATTAACAGAGATATTGTCATTCCAAGTATTTTACAGTTTTAGCAGGATTGTGGTTAACTATACCCAAGTAAATTTAGTTGGGATTGGAGAGTAAGGATGATATACTTAGGTTGTCATATTCCCAGATGCCTTATTGAGAAAGGATCTCTTGTTGTAGCAGGAGGTTGAGATTAAATGAGCTATGGCTTTTATCTCTTCATAAAGATTTGTAAATAAAACAAAATTTTAAAGCATTTGCATTGAAAATGTTTACTTTCAAGTGACTGAATTATTATCTATGGAGATAATTTATTCCATACAGTAAGTCTTTTCTTGGAATAATGAAAATGATTAAATTTTAAAGTAGTGATATGAGGAAAAATAAATTTATTGTTAAACATTGAGAGGGTACACTGATGTCATTATCACAATGACTTTTACAAGTGAACTTTTGATCAAGAAAGATTAAACTAATTAGTCTGTTCTGGCAAGATTTATTTTTTAATCTGAAAAACAAGGAGCTTACTAGGAAATCTAACTAATAAAAATTCATGGATTTAAGAGAAAGATGATAGCATATGAGTAGACTTACAAACATAAACTTAAAAATTTTTTGACCTAAATCATCAAAGAAAATGATGCTTAAAATTATTTTACCATCATTGTAACTAAAAATTCTGTGAAATTGAATCTTATGAAATTGCTTATATCAACCATATTTGACCTACCCAAATGACAGCTTCATATGATTCAACTTAATAAAAACATATCCTCATGAAAAATTCTGCAGACTACTGTAGCTTCATCACATAAAATGGAAAAAACACAAAGGTCATATTATAAACAGACTAATACACAATTGATTTCCCTGGTGGCTCAAATAGTAAAGAATCTGCCTGCAATGCAGGAAACCCAGGTTCAATCCCTGGGCTGGAAGGACTCTGGAGAAGGAAGTGGCAACCCACTCCAGTATTCTTGCCTGGAAAATCCCATGGACAGAGGAGCCTGGCAGGCTACAGTCCATGGAGTCACAAAGGGTTGGACATAACTGTGCGACTACCACTTCACTTCACTTTACTTCATTCACAATTATAAGAGGTTAAAAAAATTTAATAAGTGCCATCAGGTTTTTTTATGATGCAACTACCTTATTATAATTTCTTAATTTTGATTCAACAGGTCATTGGCTGGATTTTAGGTTCAAAACAGTGTTGTGATTATTTTTTCCAGAAAAAGATATGCTTGCTATCTTTTAATTCTTGAGTATTAGAATATATTTCTTATGTTTTAGTCATATAATATGAGGAATATTGTTTTCTATCAAAACTAGATAGGTAATATTTTTTGTTTGTTTGTTTTCCTTCTTTAATTCCTTGGACACAATAACTCCCTATAAAACTCTTTTGCTAATTAACATAGGATAGTATATTCATCAGGATGCTTCTTAATCATTATGCTCTGTCATTTTTCTCATATATTGAGTAACTGATATCTGAATGTTCAGGTGTTCTAGTGTTTCAAGAACATTAAAAAGAGGAGACATTACTTTGCCAACAGGGGTCCGTCTAGTCAAGGCTATGGTTTTTCCAGTAGTCATGTATGGATGTGAGAGTTGGACTATAAAGAAAGCTCAGCACTGAAGAATTGATGGTTTTGAACTGTGGTGTTAGAAAAGACTCTTGAGAGTCCCTTGGACTGCAAGGAGATCCAACCAGTCCATCCTAAAGGAAATCAGTCCTGGATATTCACTGGAAGGACTGATGCTGAAGCTGAAACTCCAATGCTTTGGAACAGACCCCAACTAAGACAAAATATAAAAACTTTAAATCAGGTCACACTTTCCCATGTTCCCTTTATTCTATTTCTGTGACCATGGAGACAGGTGTCAAATGGATTCTCCAGATACCTGGATCCCTGACTAACTACATTGAGGGGAAGAGCCCCTGTATAGTATATGAAGCATACAGTAAAATAAACCTGCATAAATTCCTGATATTTGGTTGGTCATTTCTTATTGTTGTATAATAACCAAACCTATCATTACTAATAAATGTTGAAGTGTCAGGCACTGTTGTAAGTTTTGTGAATAAAGAACAAATTTCCTGCCATCAAGAAGTTTACATTCTAGTAGGTAAGAAAGATAATTTATAAATAGAGAATATAACCTCAGTTTTTGATTGATGAGGAATATTATGATTAAAAAAGAGAGCAGTGGTATTTTGTGTAGGTAATTATTTGTGTTAGTTTCCTAGACCTGTCATGCAAAGTGCCACAGACTTACTTTCTTAAACAACAGAAATTTGTACAATCACAATTCTGGAGGCTGTTAGTCAAGCTGTTTACAGCACCATGCTGCCCCTGAAACTTACAGGGGAGAATTCTTTCTCACTTCTTCCCAGATTCTAGTGGCAACAATCAACCCTTGGCATTCCAGTTGCATCTTCTTATATATGAATCAGTTATACTTGAATAAGACAGCACTCTATTCCTGTATGAACTCATCCTTATTATATCTGTAATGATCATAATCTAAAATAAGGTCACATTCTGTAGTCCTGAGGGTTAACACTTTTACATCTCTTTATGAAGGATACAGTTAAACCCATAACACTGTTAGAGTCAGTATCTCTAAATGAAATGATGTGATAGTAACCCTTACTATTCAAATAAAGTATATTATATGTTTGAAATATAATAATAAAATAATTTGTAACTTCTAAAGAACTCACTGTTATCATAAATCACAAGAAACTATTTTTCTGTTCTCTACACTTCTATATTCTTTGGTTACAATTACAATGTCCCACAAAACTTTTAATATAGAGAAATGTGCTGAGATCATTTATTAACACTTAATATTTTACACAAGTTGAAACCATAGTAAGTAATTCAAGTTGCCTTGAGAAAATTTTGTTTTTATTTCTTTAGACTAAGTATGTCTATTGTTGAGAGGATAAAATGTTTGTGATAGATCCATATTGCTCATTTTGATGCTCATCATTGGGTAATTTTGCTTTTATCTTGTCAGTTATGTTTTATTTGGAAACAAAAGTTCATTTAATATTGCAATATATAAATATGATAATATAGTCTTAAAGATGAATAATTCCCTGTTACTATAACATATCTTCTGAATAATAAAAGCATATTTAATTGCCAGCTTTACCCAGTAGAAAAAAGCCAAGCTAAATTAGAGGTAATTAAAAATACATCCTGAAAAAGAAATAACATGCAAGAAAAAACTTAGGAAATTTATATATTTTCTTTAAAAACTAAATTGCATGTTACCATGACAATATGCTTGGATAACAGTATTTTTGCTTTTTTAAATTAATTACTAGACTTGATTTATTAGAGCAGCTGTATCTTACAGATAAACTGAACAGAAAGTACAGAGCTCCCATACACTTTCTCCCTTATCATTTCCCCCTAGCTAGTTTCCCTATAATTTACATTTTGCATTGATCTGGTACTTTTATTACAATTGGTGAACCAATATTTATACATTATTGTTAACTGAAGCCCATAGTTTAGAATTCACTCTTTGTATTATACAGCTCTGTAGGTTTTTCCAAATGTATTAATAGAATGTCACATATCCACCATAAGAGTATCATACAAAATAGTTTCACTGCCCTGAAAATCCCCTGCACACCAATCCCCAGAAACTACTGATTTTTTTTTTTTTTTTTTTTTTTTTTTACTGTCCATATAAGTTTTCTCTTTCCAGGAGCTCATATGTTAATAGTAGGAATCAGAAAACATGCAGAGTTTTCAGACTGGCTTCTTTCACTCAGCAATATTTATTTAGGGTTCCTTCATGTCTTACCATGGCTGGGTAGTTTATTTCTTTTTAATCATTCCCTGAATAATATTCCATTGTATGGATATACCAGAGTTTGTTCTTTGTATTCCATTCGCCTTTTGAAGGACATCTCAGTTGCTTCAGTTATGAATCAAGCTGCAGTAACTTTCATGTGCAAGTTTTTTTTTTTCTTGTACAGTATGCCTTTTCTTTGTTCTTAAATTCTACTATATAAACCAATCAGAAGCTGACATTGCATTGCTGATGTTGGTTTTAAATCTTAAAAAAACCTTGTAATTTTTAAATAGAAGACTTTTACTGTCAGTTTTGTAAACTGATACACTTTGCTGGCCTTGATATACTAATATACTACAGTTTACTCTCCACTCCTTGATTTGACTGAGAAACTAGTCAGCAACTGTATCCTTGGATCAGCATCCAGATTACAAAAAGAAAAGGGAGAACAAATGTTCACTGAATACATACATCACATCAGGAATTAGATTAAGTATCATAGACTTAAAAATTTTCATACACATCAGTTCAGTTCAGTTCAGTTCAGTTGCTCAGTTGTGTCCAACTCTTTGCGACCCCATGAATCGCAGCACGCCAGGCCTCCCTGTCCATCACCAACTCCCGGAGTTCACTCAGATTCACATCCATTGAGTCCATGATGATGCCATACAGGCATCTCATCCTCTGTCGTCCCCTTCTCCTCCTGCCCCCAATCCCTCCCAGCATCAGAGTCTTTTCCAATGAGTCAATTCTTCACATGAGGTGGCCAAAGTACTGGAATTTCAGCTTTAGCATCATTCCTTCCAAAGAAATCCCAGGGCTTATCTCCTTCAGAATGGACTGGTTGGATCTCCTTGCAGTCCAAGGGACTCAAGAGTCTTCTCCAACACCACAGTTCAAAAGCATCAATTCTTCAGTGCTCAGCCTTCTTCACAGTCCAACTCTCACATCCACACATGACTACTGGAAAAACCATAGCCTTGACTAGACAGACCTTAGTCGGCAAAGTAATGTCTCTGCTTTTCAATATGCTGTCTAGGTTGGTCATAACTTTCCTTCCAAGGAGTAAGCGTCTTTTAATTTCATGGCTGCAATCACCATCTCCAGTGAATTTGGAGCCCCCCAAAATAAAGTCTGACACTGTTTCCCCATCTATTTTCCATGAAGTGATGGGACCGAATGGCATGATCTTCATTTTCATACACATAGATACGGTAATAAAATTAAGGTAAGGAATGTAATGAAGCAGTGCTAATTATTTAAAAATATTTAGGGAACACTCTATATTCAAACTTGATTTACTGAAAAACAATAAACAAAAAACCCTTTAGTTAATTGAAAATATTCTAAATTACACACTAACCTTAAGCCATGTGAATTTTTTTGCAGATGGATTGTTTTCTTTAACAGATTAAATCATATTCAAACCATTTCAAGGATGCTTTTTATTTTACTTAATTTCATATTCTGTTTTATTTTTTCATAGAATAGTAGGTGGCCAAGTGGAATATCAGAAGGTAAAAAAGAGAAGACAGAGCAAAAGAAATATTTGAAATAATACTGGTTGAAAATTTTCTAGTATTAACAACACATACCAAATACCAAACAACACATACTGCCCAAGAAGTTAACAGAATAGCAAGTAGGATAAATATAAAATCCTGCACTTAGGCATAATATACTCAAACAACAAAAAAGCAAAGATGAAGAGCTATCTTGCAAGGAGCCAAAGTTAAACTAGACTGCTTACCTATAGATCAATAGGATAAAAATTCCAATGGCCTCCTCATCAGAGCCATACAAGCAAGAAGACAATGGGGTGAAACTTTTTAAAAGTTTTTATAATACAAAAATCATAATCTAGATTTCTATACTCAGTGAAATTATCCTTCAATAGTGAGGGAGGAAAAAAGACCTTCTAAAACAAATGCAAACTGAGCCTCTGTGGCCAGTAAACCTGCCTTGCAAGAAGTGTTAGAAGTTCTTCATGGAGAAGAAAAATTATATGGGTCAAAAACTGGATCTGCATAAAACAAAGGAAGAATATCACAAGGAATAAAAAAAGGTAAAATAAACTATTTTATTTTGTTATTCTGAATTGATCTAAGAAATAACACTTTGTTTAAAATAATAATGATGCTTTGGGTGTTTATAGCATGTAAATAAGTGACACGAATGGCACCATGTCCATGAATGGAAGGGAGGGAGGAATTAAAAATAATCTGTTACAAGACACTCATACCAAACTTGAAGTAATATTTGTGTTACTTGATTTTTTAAAGTGTTATTCAAATGTAGATTGAGATTAGTTTAAAATGTATATTACAAACCCCAGGACACCATTTAAATTTTTTGAAGTGTAATTATCATTCTAAGAGAGGAGATACTGAGAAAACTTATAAAATTGTCAAAATCCAGAAGGCAGAAAAAGGGTAAGGGCAAAGAACAAATAACATGCATGGACATCAGTTACAAATGGTATATATCAGTCCAGCTATCTCAATAATCACTTTAAATGTACATAGCCTTATACCACAGTTCAAAAGCATCAATTCCTCACCGCTCAACTTTCTTTATAGTCCAACTCTCACATCCATACATAACAACTGGAAAAACCATAGCTTTGACAATATGGACCTTCGTTCACAAAGTAATATCTCTGCTTTTTAATATGCTGTCTAGGTTGGTCATAACTTTTCTTCCAAGGAGCAACTGTCTCTTAATTTCATGGCTGTGGTCACCATCTGCATTGATTTGGAGCCATCAAAAATGAAGTCTGCCACAGTTTCCACTGTTTCCCCACCTATTTCCCATGAAGTGATGGGACCAGATGCCATGATCTTCATTTTCTGAATGTTGAGTTTTAAGCCAACTTTTTCACTCTCCTCTTTCACTTTCATCAAGAGGCTCTTTATTTTTTATTTTTTTCAAGGAAAATATCAAGTAAATGTTTATTGGGTCTAGTTTTAAGAACTGCCAGATATATCTTGTTATGACATTGGAAATAAACTCGATCCTTATCAATGGGCAGGATTATATATTAGTGATGTATATATTGTAGTTGAAGTCTTGATTCTATGCATATGCATGTATGCATATACATAATATTGAATATTAAATATCAGATATTAAATATATATTTCAAGAGGCTCTTTAGTTCTTCTTCACTTTCTGCCATAAGGGTGGTGTCATCTGCATTTCTGAGGTTATTGATATTTCTCCTGGCAATCTTGATTCTAGCTTGTGCTTCATCCAGCCCAGCATTTCTCATGATGTACTCTGCATATAATTTAAATAAGCAGGGTGACAATATACAGCCTTGACGTGATCCTTTCCCTATTTGGAACCAGTCTGTCGTTCCATGTCCAATTCTAACTTTTGCTTCCTGACCTGCATAGATTTCTCAAGAGGCAGGTCAGGTGAACTGGTATTCCCATCTCGTTAAGAATCTTCCAGAGTTTGTTATGGTCCACACAGTCAAAGGCTTTGGCATAGTCAATAAAGCAGAAGTAGATGTTTTTCTGGAACTCTCTTGCTTTTTTGATGATCCAATGGATGTTGGCAATTTGATCTCTGTTTCCTCTGCCTTTTCTAAATCCGGGTTGAACATATGGAAATTCACGGTTCAAGTACTATTCAAGCCTGGCTCGGAGAATTTTGAGCATTACTTTATTAGCATGTAAGTGCATTGCTAGCATGAATTGCATGAGTGCAATTGTGTGCTAGTTGGGACATTCTTTGGCATTGCCTTTCTGTGGGATTGGAATGAAAACTGACATTTTCCAGCCCGTGGCCACTGCTGAGTTTTCCAAATTTGCTGGCAAATTGAGTGCAGCACTTTCACAGCATTATCTTTTAGGATTTGACATAGCTCAGCTGGAATTCCATCACCTCTACTAGCTTTGTTTGTAGTGATGCTTCCTAGAGTCTACTTGACTTCACATTCCAGGATGTCTGGCTCTAGGTGAGTGATCACACCATCATGATTATCTGGGTCTTGAAGATCTTTTCTGTACAGTTCTTCTATGTATTCTTCTACCTCTTTTTAATATCGTCTGCTTCTGTTAGGTCCATACCATTTCTGTCCCTTTTTGTGCCCATCTTTACATGAAATATTCCCTTAGTATCTCTAATTTTCTTGAAGAGATCTCTAGACTTTCCTATTCTATTGTTTTCCTCTATTCTTTGCATTGATCACTGAAAAAGGCTTTCCTATCTCTCCTTGCTATTCTTTGGAACTCTGCATTCAAATTGGTATACCTTTCCTTTTCTCCTTTGCTTTTCGCTTCTCTTCTATTCACAGGTATTTGTAAGGCCTCCTCAGACAACAATTTTGCCTTTTTGTATTTCTTTTACTTGGGGATGGTCTTGATCTTTGCCTCCTGTACAATGTCACAAATCTCCATCCATAGTTCTTCAGGCACTCTGTCTATAAAGATCTAATCCTTTGAATCTATTTCTGACTTCCACTGTATAATTGTAGGGGATTTGATTTAGGTCATACCTCAATGGTCTAGTGATTTTCCCTATTATCTTCAACTTAAGTCTGAATTTGGCAATAAGGATTTCATTGTCTATGCCACAGTCAGCTCCTGGTCTTGTTTTGCTGACTGTATAGAACTTCTCTGTCTTTGTGAGAGAGTCAATTCCTAGGCAGATTGATAAGAAGTCCAGGGACCCAAAGGAGGAGAAAGGGGTCTGGGGCTCTCAAAGTGGAGATAGGGGTCTAGAATTCCCAAGGAGGAGGAAAGGACAAACTTTTTTTCCCCTCTACATTCTTTAGGATTATATAACAACAAAGTATCCCACTTGAGGATGGTTTATCCTTCCTGAAGACCTTCTGGCTAATCCTATAATCTTAAAATGTAAATTATTGTAGTGGGTCTAGCAAGGTCTTTACAACCTCCAGACATTCTTTTGATTAACTGTAATAAGTAGTTTAAAAATATATAGCTCCATTGCTAACACTAGCGAGGGGGTACTCTTTCTGTCTCCTTCTTATGTCTATGTCAGAAGCTTTCTCTATCCCTTTTATACTTTAATAAAACTCGATAGCACAAAAGCTCTGAGCAATCAAGCCTCATCTCTGGCCCTGGCTTGAATTCTTCTTCTCCGGAGGCCAAGTATCCCAGTGTCTTTCATGGTTCAGCGACAACCTTCATTTGGCTGCAAAGAATATAATCAATCTCTAATTTCAGTATTGACCATATGGTGATGTCTATGTGTAGAGTCTTCTCTTGTGTTGTTGGAAGAGGGTGTTTGCTATGACCAGTGCATTCTCTTGGCAAAACTCTATGAGCCTTTGCCCTGCTTCATTCTGTAATCCAAGGCCAAATTTACCTCTTACTGCAGGTATTTCTTGTCTTCCTACTTTTGCATTCCAATCTCCTATAATGTAAAGGACATCTTTTTTGGGTATTAATTCTAGAAGATATTGTAGGTCTTCATAGAACCATTTAACTTCAGCTTCTCCAGCATTACTGATTGGGGCATAAACTTGGATTACTGTGATATTGAATGGTTTGCCTTGGAAACGAACAGAAATCATTCTGTCATTTTTTGAGATTGCATCCAAGTACTGCACTTTGGACACTTTTGTTGAATTTGAGGGCTACTTCATTTCTTCTAAGGGATTCTTGCAGACAATAATAGATATAATGGTCATCCGATTTAAATTCACCCATTCCAGTCCATTTTAAAGTCCATCCTAAAGGATATAAGTCCTGAACATTCATTGGAAGGACTGATGCTGAACCTGAAACTCCAATACTTTGACCACCTGATGCAAAGACCTGACTCATTGGGAAAGACCCTGATGCTGAGAAAGATGAAGGCAAAAGGAGAAGGGGATGGCAGAGGATGAGATGGTTGAATGGCATCGCTGATCAATGGACATGAGTTTGAGTAAACTACAGGAGTTGGTTATGGACAGGGAGGCCTTGTGTGCTGTAATCCATGGAATTGCAAAGAGTCAGACACGACTGAGCAACTGAACTAAACTGAGTCTTAATACACCAACTAAAAGGCAGATATTGTCAGAATGAGTAAAAATTAAAGAAGCCCAGTGTCTAGTTGATAGCTTTCCTTTTATTTATTTAATAAACCTGAACATCATTTCACATCTAATTCCCAAAGTTAGAATAAAAACTCATAGTGATGAACATGGTTGTCTTATGTAGTCCGTTGATGTTTAAATCTAACATCCCACAGTACCATACAACTGATCTTCCACATTTAGAAGCACAGCATTATGCTTCTCTGGTGGCTCAAACAATGAAAAAATCCAGCTGCAATGTGGAAGACCTGGGTTTGATCCCTGGGTCAGGATGATCCCCTAGAGAAGAGAATGGCAACCCACTCCAGTATCTTGCCTGGAGAATTCCATGGACAGAGGAGCTTGGCGGGCTACAGTGCATGGGTCACAAAGAGTTGGGTATGACTGAGTGAGTAACACTTTTACTTTCATTATCTGTGCTACTGTAGTCTCCCTTGTTGCTACCTGCCCAGAGCTTACTTTGAAAAGTCACTTTCCTACTGAGATTCCATGGCATACATGCAATTGAAGAAAATGTAAAAATATTAAGGTAAAAATAAAGTTTGTCCCCCAAACTACTACATATCCATTTGTTGTCTGCTATTTTATATGAAGTTCTAGAGAAAATTAGTAAATAACATAAATTTTAGGGAGCTTTAATTGTTTAAAATATGAGATTCTATAATGTGTGCTTGTACTTTCTTTTACAAGAACTGAATATTCTTTTTACATTTTCCCAAAGATCTGTGTCAATCCTTGGTTTCTGGGTCAAGTGAGACCTAATTTATTTACTTATCAAGAGATTTATTTATTGAGCAAGGTTTGAGAGACAATAATGCTAACAAAACTGGTCAGTTGGATCCTTTCTGCTCCTTTTTTTATCATTAAGTAAATGCTTAAATGAAGAATGAGAAATTAACGTGAGAGAAGATGAGGGATAGTTGAAATAAGAGATAATGTTTTACAATATGGAAGAAGTTAATGCAAATACAGCAGTTTTGAAACCTACTTGCTATTCTGTCCTACGGAGAAGGCAATGGCACCCCACTCCAGTACTCTTGCCTGGAAAATCCCATGGATGAAGGAGCCTGGTAGGCTGCAGTCCATGGGGTCGCTAAGAGTCGGACACAACTGAGCGACTTCACTTTCATGCATTGGAGAAGGAAATGGCAACCCAGTCCAGTGTTCTTGCCTGGAGAATCCCAGAGATGGGGGAGCCTGGTGGGCTTCTGTCTATGGGGTCGCACAGAGTCGGACACGACTGAAGCGACTTGGCAGCAGCATTCTGTCCTAAATCATTATGTGCATTTCATCAGGATGATATCTTCTTTTGTAACATAAATAATATTATAGAAATAACATAATTGCTTTGTATTTCTAAGTAATAAACTGATGGATCTCTTTATGGGTTAAAAAAAAAGTGACGCCCTAAATCTGCAGGTACTTGCATGTGTCTAAGTCACTTTTATAAGGTATTTACATTGTCTCCTAGAAATGATTACTATTGAGCCAATGGAATATCATGGGGTAAGAATAGGAAATGGAACCTTTAATCACAAGTCAAAAACACAAGTCAAATCTATTGATGAAATGGCTAGAAATTGAATATGTACTGCTGCTGCTGCTGCTGTCGCTTCAGTGGTATCCAGCTCTATGTGACCCCATAGACAGCAGCACACCAGGCTCCTCTGTCCCTGGGATTCTCCAGGCAAGAATACTGGAGTGGGGTGCCATTTCCTTCTCCAATGTACTACTCAGTGTCATTAACAAGAAGTCGAAACTCATAGGTGATTGAGTAGAACATGGCCCTAAGGTCTGTTATGCTCAGAGCTCCCAGTTTGTGATTCACTTTTGCTGATGTTCCTAGGAATAACGTTAGTGAGTTTATATACTAGGCAACCACTTGTTTAGGAAAAGCATGCTTTATTGCATGCCAAATCCATATAAGTTTCTTTACTGATCTTTTAAGAAGTGAAGTTTTTCTGGAAAAGAAATATGGTTTCATTGCAGATACATGGAGCAATCTATGGTTTATAAAAGTTATTGTTCTTTCATAGTATTCATATCAATACAGTACCTTGGTAGATAATTTACCCAAAATAAAAAGGAGATAAAATTATTTTATCCTCTCTTTGGGAAAGTTTTGTAAAAATTGTTACATTATCTATGACATCTAGAAAAAATAGATAATTGAAAAGAAAATTTGAGAAACTAAAATTATTTATCAGTATGTTTTTAAAAACTTTTTATTTAGTTACCCTCTTCAGAGATAAAAGCCAAATATATCACCAAAGAAATCACATATAAAATGATAATCAGGTTAAAATCTTAGATTGACCCACGTAACTGACTGAGAGTTAAGTGTTGATCGTGTCGGAAAAAGAAAATCCATTATTGTAACTGAAATCAGAGACTGGGGTATCATTCAATGGAGAATATTAAAATGAGTTTTCTCATTTTTGTAGTGATTTTATACAAAAGAATCATTTTCATGAAATATTTTTTACATAAGAAAATGATTTTTGTTTATGAAGTCTGTGCTATCTTACATTTTGCTAAATATACATAAAATCACTTGACAAAGATAGAATAAAAGGCTTATTTGATGTTTTTACCATCTTCATAGTTTCTAAAGACTGAGTTAGACTTCAGACAAAAACAAAGCACATAGTGACTTTGAATGTTGTATTCTAAATAAGACCTCACTGGTACGATATTGACCTATGTTGTTCTGTTGCTTTTGAGTTGCAGATTAAAGTTTTCATTGCTATAAAGGATAGCTAATTATTTTTTTTAATCTGTCTTTTTTCTCAATGATTGCAACAACCTTTAATTATCAGTACAAGAGAAACAGATTATTTCCCACATTTGAAAACATTATCTGTCTTGAGTTTTATGTAGTTTGGAAAAAAATAATTAAGCACAATTCAATCAGTGTTTTGACTTAAAAAACAAAAATAAACAAAGAATTCTAAACTGCAACTCTGCTGTAAGCACACTACCCAGATATTAGCAATCTGACTTAAATTGCATCTTCTCTCTATATAATAAAATACTATATATCTCCTGTGCAAAAGATGAATTAAATTTGCTAGAAGCAATTTTTGAATGTCTGTTTATTTCCTTTCTTCCAGAGTATATATTCCTTCCATCCATGTAAATAGAAATTGGTTTATTTTATGCAAGAATGCATTTATTTCTAAGTGCTATCTGGAATAAAATAATACTTGAATATATACAGTGTCTTTGTTCAGGTGGGCTTAAGATACTTTGGGTATATAATCTCATATTCTGAGTTACAGGGATATTTCCAGTATCATTAAGGATGATAAAACATTGGCTAACTGATGAGTCAGGTTTCTCATAAGTGGGAAGTGAAAAATTATTTATTTTTGTCCATTGCATTCTTTAACCTATACAATAAATATAGGACAGCATGCCAGGCTCCTCTATCCATGGAATTCTCCAGGCAAGAATACTGGAGTGGGTTGCTATTTCCTACTCCAGGTTAGATCATGGTACTTGCAGACAACAATGCATGAAAGTAGAGCATTTAAAATAATATAGACAGTAGTATGTTTTATTAATTATCTTGACTCAGTCAGAGTTAATCCAAGAAGTAATGAGCTGTTATTGCTCAGGGAGTTTCTAGAGCACGTGATCTCAAAGAAATACTTATTTATATAACTCAAAATCTTCCACTTCACAATTAGAATCCTTCAAATCTGCATGCCAGGCTTCCCCCAAGGTGAGGCGTTCTAGATCACTGATAAGTGGGCCACAAATTACTGTTTATCTCATTTGCCTGTGCTCACTGAGTTGGAGAATCCAGTGTCAGAACCCTCTTTGGGCTAAAGAGAACCTATTGCAGAATTTTTATTTTGATTGAAATAGGTGGAAAGCTTTGTCTCAGCACAAATTTCAGAGTGAGATACTATATGGTCTTGTGCATGAGAGGAGGGTTTCTGTGAAAATAGGTCCAACCCAGTGAAAAGAGAGATAACAAATGGAAATAAGTTGAATTCTAATCTTTTTCATTTGGACCCTGAAATCACCTTTACTTAAAGTTAGATTACCCCTGAGCTTAGTTATATTAGTCAACTTCTTTTTCTCTTTTTCATATATGTCAGTTACCCGCAAGTGTCTTTTGTGTGTGTGTGTGTGTGTGTGTGTGTGTTCTGAAAATGTCTTTATTTTACCTTCACTTTCAACAAAACAGTTTTGAGGTATAATTGGTGTAAAAAGCACATATTTATTGAATACAACTTAATGAATTTTGGATGCGTGCATATACCCAAGATAGCACCATCACAATCAATGCTATGAGCATAGCCATCACCTTCAGTAGTTTCCTTTATATAATTTTGTGTGTGTATGTGGTAAGAACATTTAAGACAAGGTCCAATATTTTAACATGATTTTGGGTTCACAGTACAGTATTGACATTATAGGTAACATCATGTACAGCAGATCTCTAGAATTTATATACCATGTATAACTGTTGAAACCATTACTTGTCTTGAAGCTCAACAGATAGGAGAACAGCTGGTTGAAACCCTTCTGCTTTTGTAGCCTGTCTTTAATAATTAAAATCACTTTAGTTATTTTGCTTTGCTTTGCTTTTTTTCCTTCCTTTTCAGTTGCCTATCTTCCAGCTTCACATGGTCCAGTCATTTTATAGAAACTTGAAGTCAGCTCCTGCCAAGTGCAAGTTGGCTAAGCCTGGTTAGCACCTTGGACTCAAACCTATTAGTAGCTATAAGTTGAATTTTTATGTAAAATGATTTATTATAATTATTGCTGCAAATATTCTTTTACTGTTCTTGTTGAGATTGGGACATTAAAGTAACCATATGACAAATGTTTCTCTGACATATTTAGTCCATATATGGCCTGTAAAGAGGTCTCATAAGAATATTTCTTCTTGTCTTTTAACTTCTACTCTATCCATTCTGGGCTTCCCTCATAGCTCATATCTGCCTGCACTGCAGGAGACCATGGTTTGATTTCTGAGTTGGGAAGGTCCGTTGGAGAAAGGATAGGCTATCCACTCCAGTATTCTTGGGCTTCCCTGGTGGCTCAGTTGGTAAAGAATCCACCCACAGTGCAGGAGATCTGGATTCAATCCCTGGGTTGGGAAGATCCCATGGAGAAGGGAAAGGCTACCCACTCCAGTATTCTGGCCTGGAGAATTCCATGGGCTGTATAGTACATGGGATCATGAAAAGTTGGACACAACTGAGCGACTTTCATTTCACTATCCATTCTATTTGACATTATAGTGGAACAGTTAGTCATTTGTGACTATTTTATCTGTTCTTTCTTGTATGCTGTGCTGTGCTAAGTCACTTCAGTTGTGTCTGACTTTTTGTGACCCAATGTACGATAGCCCATCAGTCTCTTCTGTCCTTGGGATTCTCCAGGCAACAGTATTGGAGTGGGTTGCAGTGGCCTCCTCCAGGAGATCTTCCCAACCCAGGAACTGAACCCACATCTCTTATGTCTCCTGCATTGGCAGGCGGGTTCTTTATCACTGGCGCCCACCTGGGAAGCCCCTCTTTCTGTGTACTATTCTCGAAATCATGTAATTCTGTCCTACTTACATTGAATATATATAAAATTTTATTTAACTTTAAATCATGTAATTTTTTCATCACCTATATTTCCACTGATTTCTTTCTTGACATTTTTCTTGTGATACTTCATTCAGTTAATAAAATTCACTTAGTTTAATATTGTTAATAAACCTTCTTCCCCCAAAAATGGTATCAGTTCAGTCATGTCTGACTCTTTGTGACCCCATGGACTGCAGCATGCCAGGCCTCCCTGTCCATCACCAATTCACAGAGCTTGCTCAAACTCATCTCCATTGGGATGGTGATGCCATCCAACCATCTCATATTCTGTCATCCCCTTCTCTTCCTGCCTTCAGTCATTCCCAGTATCAGGGTCTTTTCCAATGAATCAGTTCTTTGCATCCAGTGGCCAAAGTCAAATTTGTATTTTAATGATATAATCTCAAAAGTGATATAAACAAGCTCACATTTATGTTTTATTTTCAAATATATTTTTGTTCCAATCTTCCCCTAATCAGATATTTCATATGTTGATACTTATATATCCATCTCATGTATAGTCTTTCGGTAAAGATAGATATATTTCCTCTTAAATTTCTTCCTAATAATATTACTAATCTATTTCTTTGTTATTTACAAGTACACAAATCAACCCCTTAGTATATAATTTCAGCAATGTGATCCAGTAATAAAAAGAAAAAAACATCCTTCAGTATATTCTTATAAACTTTCAAAAGAGGAAATCTATAATAAGGTTATCAATAGAATAAGAATCAGTTCAGTTCAGCTGCTCAGTCATGTCCAACTCTTTGCCACCTCATGGACTGCAGCACGCCAGGCTTCCTGTCTATCACCAACTCCTAGAACTTGCTCACTCATGTCTATCAAATCAGTGATGCCATCTAACCATCACATCCTCTGTTGTCACCTTCTTCTCCCATTTTCAATCTTTCCCAACATCAGGATCTTTTCCAGTGAGTCAGTTCTTCAAGTCAGATGGCCAAAGTATTGGAGCTTCAGCTTCAACATCAGTCCTTCCTATGAATGTTGAGGACTGATTTCCTTTAGATTTGACTGGTAGGATCTCCTTGCAGACCAAGGGACTTTCAAAAGTCTTCTCCAACACCACAGCTCAAAAGCGTCAACTCTTTGGCACTCAGCTTTATTTATGGTCCAACTCTCACATCCATACATGGCTACTGGAAAAGCCGTAACTTTGACTAGACAGACCTTTGTCAGCAAAGTAATGTCTCTGCTTTTGAATATGCTATCTAGGTTGGTCATAGCTTTTCTTCCAAGGAGCAAGCATCTTTTAATTTCATGGCTGCAGTCACCGTCTGCAGTGATTTTGGAGCCTAAGAAAACAAAGTTTGTCACTATTTCCAGTTTCCCCATCTATTTGCCATGAAGTGCTGTGACCAGATGTCTTTACCTTTGTTTTCTGAATATTGAATTTTAAGCCAACTTTTTCACTTTCCCGTTTCACTTTCATCAAGAGAATCTTAATTTCTCTTCAGTTTATGCCATTAGGGTGGTGTCATCTGCATATTAGAAGTTATTTCTCCAGGCTATCTTGATTCCAGCTTATACTTCATCCAGCCTGGCATTTCTCATGATAAGCAAGCCTGGCATTTCTCACGTAAGTTAAATAAGCAGGGTAACAATCTTCAGCTTTGATGAACTCCTTTCCCAATTAGGAACCAGTGCATTTGTTCTATGTCCAGTTCTAATTGTTGCTTCTTGACCTTCATACAGAATTCTCAGGAGGCAGGTGGGGTGGTCTGGTAGTCCCATCTCTTTTAAGAATTTTCCATAGTTTGTTGTGACACACAGTCAAAGGCTTTAGCATAGTCTGTGAAGCAGAAGTAGATATTTTTCTGTAATTCCCTTGCTTTTTCGAATATCCAGTGGATGTTGGCAATTTGATCTCTGGTTACTTTGCCTTTTCTATGCCCAATGAACATCTGGAAGTTCTCAGTTCACATACTCTTGAAGCCTCAGTTCAGTTCAGTTCAGTCGCTCAGTCGTGTCTGACTCTTTGCGACCCCATGAATCGCAGCACGCCAGGACTCCCTGTCCATTACCATCTCCTGGAGTTCACTCAGACTCCCGTCCATCGAGTCCGTGATGCCATCCAGCCATCTTATCCTCTATCGTCTCCTTCTCCTCCTGCCCACAATCCCTCCCAGCATCAGAGTCTTTTCCAGTGAGTCAACTCTTTGCATGAGGTGGCCAAAGTACTGGAATTTCAGCTTTAGCATCATTCCTTCCAAAGAAATCCCAGAGTTGATCTCCTTCAGAATGGACTGGTTGGATCTCCTTTCAGTCCAAGGGACTCTCAGGAGTCTTCTCCAACACCACAGTTCAAAAGCATCAATTCTTTGGTGCTCAGCCTTCTTCACAGTCCAACTCTTACATCCATACATGACCACAGGAAAAACCATAGAGCTTAGAGAATTTTTAGCATTACTTTTCTAGCATGTGAAATGAGTGCAAATTTGTGGTAGTTTGAATATTCTTTGCCATTGCCTTTCTTTGGGACTAGAATGAAAACTGACTTTTTCCAGTCCTGTGGCCACTGCTGAGTTTTCCAAATTTGCCGACATATTGTGTGCAGCACTTTCACAGCATCATCTTTTAGGATTTGAAATAGATCAGCTGGAATTCCATCACCTCCACTAGCTTTGTTGGTGGTGATTTTTCCTAAGGCCCACATGACTTCACATTCCAAGATATCTGGCTCTAGGTGAGTGATCACATCATCATGGTTATCTGCATCATGAAGATCTTTTCTGTATAATTCTTCGATGTATTGTTGCCTGCTAAGTCGCTTCAGTCGTGTCCGACTCTGTGCAACCCCATAGATGGCAGCCCACTAGGCTCCTCTGTCCCTGGGATTCTCCAGGCAAGAATACTGGAGTGGGTTGCCATATTTTTCTCCAATGCATGAAAGAGAAAAGTGAAAGTGCTCTTCTTAATACCTTCTGCTTCTGTTAAGCCCATACCATCTCTTTTATTGTGCCCATTTTTACATAAATGTCCCCTTGGTATCTCTCATTTTATTGAAGAGATCTCTAGCCTTTCCCATTCTGTTGTTTTTCCTCTATTTCTTTGCATTGATCACTGAAGAAGCCTTTCTTATCTCTCCTTGCTGTTCTTTGGAACTCTGCATTCACATGGATGTATTCTTCCTTCTCTCCTTTGCCTTTAGCTGCTCTTCTTATCTCAGCTATTTGTAAGGCCTCCTCAGACAACCATTTTGCCTTTTTGTGTTTCTTTTTCTTGAGGGTTGTTTTGATCACAGCCTCCTGTACAATGTTATGAACCTTTGCCCATAGTTCTTCAGGCACTCTATCAGATCTAATTCCTTGAATCTATTTTTCACTTCCACTGTATAATCATAAGGGATTTGATTTAGGTCATACCTGAATGGTCTAGTGTTTTCCCTTACTTTCTTCAGTTTAAGTCTGAATTTGGCAATAAGGAGTTCATGATCTGAGCCACACTCAGCTCCCGGTTTTGTTTTTGCTGACTGCATAGAGCTTCTCCACCTTCAGCTGCAAAGAATATAATCAGTCTGATTTCAGGATTGACTATCTGGTGATATCCATGTGTAGAGTCTTCTCTTGTGTTGTTTGAAGAGGGTTTTTGCTATGACCAGTGCATTCTCTTGGCAAAACTCTGTTAGCCTTTGCCCTGTTTCATTTTGTAATCCAAGGCCAACCTTTTCTGTTACTCCAGGTGTTTCTTGACTGCCTCCTTTTGCATTCAAGTCTCCTATGATGAAAAGGACATCTTTTTTGCTATTAACTCTAGAAAGTCTTATCAGACTTCACAGAATCATTCAACTTCAGCTTTTTCGGCATTAGTGGTTGTGGCATAGAGTTGGATTACAGTGATATTGAATGGTTTGCCTTGTAAATGAACAGAGATCATTCTGTCATTTTTGAGATTGTACCCAAATACTGCATTTAGGACTCTTTTGTTGACTATGAGGGCTACTCAATTCATTCTAAGGGAAGGGAACCTTGCCCGCATTAGTAAATGTAAGTGAAAGTGAAGTCGCTCAGTCGTGTCCGACTTTTTGCGACCCCATGGATTGTAGCCTACCAGGCTTCTCTATCCATGGGATTTTCCAGGCAAGAATACTGGAGTGGGTTGCCATTTCCTTCTCCAGGGGATCTTCCCGACGCAGGGGTCGAACCCAGGTCTCCTGCAATGCAAGCAGACGCTTTACCCTCTGAGCCACCAGGGAAGCCTCACAGTAAATGTAAGGTCATCTGAATTAAATTCACCCATTCCAGTCCATTTTAGTTCTTCACTGATGGACTCCAAAATCACTGCAGATGGTGACTGCAGCCATGAAATTAAAAGACGCTTACTCCATGGAAGGAAAGTTATGACCAACCTAGATAGCATATTCAAAAGCAGAGAGATTATCTTGCCAACAAAGGTCCATCTAGTCAAGGCTATGGCTTTTCCAGTGGTCATGTATGGATGTGAGAGTTGGACTTTGAAGAAAGCTGGGCACCAAAGAATTGGTGCTTTTGAACTGTGGTGTTGGAGAAGACTCTTGAGAGTCCCTTGGACTGCAAGGAGATCCAACCTGTTCATCCTAAAGGAAACCAGTCCTGGGTGTTCATTGGAAGGACTGATGCTAAAGCCTAAACTCTAGTACTTTGGCCACCTCATGCGAAAAGTTGACTCATTGGAAAAGACCCTGATGCTGGGAGGGATTGTGGGCAGGAGAAGGGGACAACAGAGGATGAAACGGCTGGATGGCAGCACTGACTCGATGGACATGAGTTTGAGTGAACTCCGGGAGTTGGAGATGGACAGGGAGCCCTGGTGTGCTGCAGTTCATGGGGTCGCAAAGAGTTGGACATGACTGAGTGACTGAACTGAACTGATTCCTAAAATGTCAGTGTTCATTCTTGTCATCTCCTTTTTGAGCACTTCCAATTTACTTTGATTCATGGATATACCATTCCAGGTTCCTATGCAATATTGTTCTTTACAGCATTGGACTTTACTTCCATCACCATTCACATCCACAACTGAGTGTTGCTTTTGCTTTGGTTTAGCCTTTTCATTCTTTCCTGAGCTATTTCTTCACTCTTCTCCAGTAGCGTATTGGATACCTACTGACCTGGGGAATTCATCTTTCAGTGTCCTATCTTTTTTGCCTTTTCATACTGTTCATGGGGTTCTCAAAGCAAGAATACTGAAGTGGTTTGCCATTCCTTTTTCCAGTGGACCATGTTTTGTCAGAAGTCTCTACCATGACCCACCCATCTTGGGTGGCCCTACAGGGTATGGCTCATATTTTCATTGAGTTAGACAAGGCTGTGATCCATGCCCCATGATGGATAATGATAAGAGGCTTATGGAAGCTTCCTGATGGGAGGGACTGGCTGTGTGGGAATCTAGGTCTTGCTCTGATGGGTGGGGCCATGCTCAGTAATCTTTAATCCAATTTTCTGTTGATGGGTGGGGTTTTGTTCCTTTCCTGTAGTTTGGCCTGAGGCCATACTATGGCAAGGAGTGGGGTAATGGCAGTAACAGTGACCTCCTTCAAAAGCGCTTTTTCCAGCACACCCCGTGGCTCCTAGGACTGCTATATTCTGTGCCCCTGACCCCACAGCAGGCCATGTCGACCCATGCCTCCACCAGAAACTCCTGGACATTCACAGGCAAGTCTGGCTCATTCTCTTGTGGGGTCACTGCTTCTTTCTCCTGGATCCTGGTGCACATAAGGTTTTGTTCATGTCCTCCAAGAGTCTCTTTCCCAAACCCTGTGTAAGTTCTGTAATCAAATTCCAGTGGCCTTCAAAGACAGTATTCTTGCCTGGAGATTCCCATGGATGCAGGAACTTGGTAGGCTACAGTCCATGGGGCCGCAGATAGTTGGACACAACTGAGCGATTTCACTTCACTTCACTTCAAAGTCAAATTCCCTTGGGGTTCTCAGTCCCTTTGCCAGATCCCAGGTTGGGGAATCTGTTGTGAGCCCTAGAATGTTTGCAACAGTGGGAGAACTTCTTTGATTTAATTGTTCCGCAGAAGTGGATTGTCAAGATGGCAGAGTCAAAGTGCACTCATCTTCTCCTGTGAGAACTCCAAAACTGCAACTCTCTGCTGAATGACCATTGACAGGAGAATGTTGGATCCCACCAAAGAAGATATCCCACGTCCAAGGGCAAAGGAGAAGCCCCAACAAAATTGTAGGAGTGGCAAAATCACTTTTAGAATCAAACCCTATATCCTCCAAAGACTCTCAGAGTGCTCAAACAAAACCCTGTGTGCCCCAGACCCCACAAGAGACTGAGCTAGACCTGCCTTGAGTGTTGAGTGTCTCCTGAGGAGGCACGGATCAGCAGTGGCTGCTGAAGGGACAGAGACTCTGGCTGTGACAAACCTGGGAGCCGCTGCATGTGGCATAAATCCTCTTGGAAGAGGTCTCCATCAGCCCCAACTTAGAGCCACCAAGCAGATGACCCACAAACCGGAGAATGATTATGTTAAAGTATATGAATACCTCCCAGTGATAATTAGATGATATTGGTAGAAGTCAACGAAAAGTTTGTTGTTTAGTCGCAAGAGTTGCTCATGTCTGACTCTTGCGACCCCACAGATTGTAGCCCACCAGGCTCCTCTGTCTTTGGGGAGTCTCCAGGCAAGAATACTGGAGTGCTGTGCCCTCCTCCAGGGGAACTTTCCGATCAGGGATCGAACCCATGTCTCTTATGTCAGGTGTGTTCTTTACCACTAGCACCCCCTGGGAAGCCCACGCTTATAGCCACTGTCTTTTCCGAACTTCATGATTTGATTCCTGAATTGCAAAATTCTGGTCTGCTTTTGCTGTTGTTTCCCACCAA